>BCLG01000605.1:136097-146998 GCA_001602295.1 Zoysia matrella | reverse complement strand
GCCAGAACTCCAGCAGCCCGCAGATCCAAGCTGCTCTACTTGCGGCCAAAGGAATGGTATGTAGAAATCAATCTTGCTGCTGTGACGGATAAGGATCTTGCTGCTGTGATTGATAAAATGATAAGGATCCAAGCCGCTCTGCTTGCTGGCCTGAGGAATTGGACTCTAGCAACAGCTCGCCATTCTTTCCCCTTCTGCCTGTTCTCCTTATTGCCACTGGCTTCCTCTTTCGGTTCCTCATGCTGCCTCATTCCTACACACCTAACCACTACAACGGTGAGAGTTCACGCCCCATGTCCTGCCTTGCACTCTGTGATTCGATCTGGTTGTGCTCTGACATTTTTCCCGGTTTTTTTGTTGCGGTGTATTGTTTTCAGTGCTGCTCGGGATTGGTCGAGGCCTACGAGCTTTGCTCCAAGGAGTAGAGAGTGATTGATCCAACTTAGACAACCATGTGGCCAATTTTAGGCACATAATGAAATTCTTAAGTATTGTGCCTTGACAGGTCTTCTGGATTTATTTCTCTATATGTTGTATTTTGTTGGACAACAAGGAAGCAGCAACCACATCATATATACTTGATCTAATGAGACTGAGAATGATAAAGGTGTGCCTTGACATGTCTTCTGGATTATTTCTATTGTTTTTTATTTGTAATCGTCTTTTATGTTCTGATTTTGCTCTTAACAAGTATTTGCATCAAGTTTATCTGATTTTGTTGCTTTATGCATCTATGCTAGATCAAGATAGACGCTAGCGTCGCCAGAGAGTAATTTTGCCACCTTCATTTACTGGAAACCCAGGTCAATTGGATGTTCTTGCAGCTTCTCGATGCTCATGTCAGGTGATAGGTGAGGTGTCTTTCGTTTTTTGGGGTATCAGTAAGCTAATCAGGACTCTTCATCTGGTCCATCATTGTCATCCACACCTAGGAAAAGAAGCATCTACTGACCAAAGTAAGATTCATATTTCACTGTTATTAGTTCAGATGGCGACTCAGTTTAGCACTATCAGCTCTCACATTGCTTAATTAGTTCACATGCGAATATAATTCCAGTGGTTTTTTAATATTATAATAAAATTGAAAGGGTTGGGGATGGTAAATATCCGGAGCCATACAAAATGATACAAAAGAAAAAGAAATAACATAAGTTTACTGCTATGATGGAGGTTAACTATGTGAACTATGCCTATTTCAATTTGTTTGACGTGTATATGTATTAGTCTTTCAGCTATTGTCATGTTGTTTGAAGAATTTGAACTGTCGTAATGTAGTGTGTGAGACCATAGTCTGTTATCATGTCGTATGTTAATCCTTGAATTATCGTCATGTTTATGGGTTTTATGGATCAATGCCATGAGACTAGAGTCCTAATGGATGGCATATGCTAATCTGTTTTTTTGCCGGCCAGTATTAGTGGGCACATGCTAATCATTGTGCCGATCAATATTGTTTTTAGTTGTGACGTTTCCAACTTAAATTACCAGTTCACAACTGATACTAACATATTACCGTCCGAATTATTTTGCTTTTTAAGTTCCAAATTATTTCATGTTTTCGTTCGATAAAATAAATATAAAAATAAAAATGGTACGGGTGTTTTTTCTGATTGTTCTCATGCATTTTTATCCCTAGGACCTTTGCGGATTTTATTAGGATTTGGTTTCGTGTTGCCTTCTGAGATATCTGTCTGGTGTATCGCAGGAGCATTAGTGGAGACTGGAGCGGGTCAGGAACACGTTCAAGGGCATTGATGTTCCCCACATACGGCCGTTCCAGGTGAGGATTCTATGCTTAGCTTTTAGTGATGATTCAAATAATGTGTAGTGTAAGTCTTGCTGCTGTCACTGTTGGCTTGGGAACAGGCTGAAATAATACCTCTCATCTTTGCTCTGATCTGTGTAACTGAATTGCTTGACTCTCAAATATTATGTATTTTACATTGCTTGGTTAGAAAATAATAGTATCTCATATTGTTAACTCACATTTATCATGTATTTTCAATTTCTTCAGTTTTATATTTTTACTGAGAGCAATAGTTTTTTTTTTGTCAACAATGTACTTATATTCAATCATGTATAAACTCCCGGTGAACGCAGCAGGATATCAACTAGTTGATAAAAAATTTTCTATCTGATGTGGGCAATCATCTTCTATGTCTGGCAAGACTGCACATATACAAGCAACCAAACAATATGATGTTGTATAAACTCAATTTGTCTCAGGCAACCAAACAACCCTTAAATAATCGGCAAGTTCGACGTATACTACTCCTAGTACTCCAGTACCTCAGCTTTGATATTGACTTGGTTCAAATTCTTTGTCGGTACATCACAACATCGTGGGAAGTTCCTTGCACCGCGTGTACCTCGCTTTGATATTGACGTGGTTCAAATTCTTTGTCGGTACATCACAACATCGTGGGAAGTTCCTTGCACCGCGTGTACCTCGCTTTGATATTGACTTGGTTCAAATTCTTTGTCGGTACATCACAACATCGTGGGAAGTTCCTTGCACTACGTGTGTACACACTTGCGCGGTTAGTCACTAACCAAGGGGAATCACGTGTTTGTCACGTACGCGCGTCCTGCGGGTGTACACACTTGCGTGGTTAGTCACTAACCAAGGGGAAATCACGTGTTTGTCACGTACGCGCGTCATCCTGGGTGCAGAGTAGTATTACGGTGTGTGCACACGATAGTAAGAGACCTCTCACGAGGAGAGGATATTTTTGCCCACAGCCAAGGTCGAACCTAAGGTGCTACTAAGTCTTCTCAACCACTTACCTGAAGGCCTTTTCGTGAAATAAAAATATATATATATATATATAAAGAATTCTACAGTGATAAAGAATAGTATAAAGCATCGGTTGCAGCTGTTGTATCCTATATACTCCAAATAAAAGAATAGAGAATCACGTAAAGCATTGGTTGAAGATGCTCTAATGCAACTGAATTATGTTATTCTTGCTACAACTTTTAGGCGTTCGACAAGCGTCTGAGGTCACCCGCTGATGCAGAGGAGATTCAAGTTGGCCTCTGCGAGAGGTTAAATGGCATACGTCTTTAACACAACGTTGGGTCTCATCAAGACATCGACAGACAACTAGATATGTCTTTATACTGCTAGTTAAGTACTTGCTTAGTACTACAAGAGTATGGTGAGTCGGTGACAACTGCAATATGAGAATTGGGATCTTTATTTTATCCATTATCTGTGGTAGAAGGCCGCCGCTGATAAACACGGTCCCAAAAGTGGTATGCAGCTGACATAAGCTACCCATTAGACAGCTAGTGGCATGGACATAGTGTGGTGGATCCCCTGCCCATGACTAAAGGTTACTACTACAGCATGTTTTGGAGTCAGTTCATGGCGACACGAGAAGCAGGCCCTTATCCTGGAGGCTTTTGACTGTGTCGTATAAGCACAAGCTCGCCGGTGTGATCTCGACACCAAGCTCCGTCATCCGTCGGCTGCTGAACTGGCACCCCTTGACCATCTCGCCGGCACCGACCTTGCCTATGCTAGGCACCGGGTAGTCCGGGAACAGCTTGGCAAGGATGCGGCACACCTCGCCGCGGTGCAGCGTGCGCCCGGCGCAGAGGTAAAGTCCCCGAGCAGCGGGCGCCTCGAACACCCGCGCGTGCACGTCGGCGACGTCGCGAACGTGGACGTAAGCCTGCGTCGCGTCGGCGTAGGTCTTCACCGAGCCGTCGAGGTACTTGAGGATGTGAACCGTGCTGGCGTTCACCGCCGGCTGCAGCATCGGCCCGAGCACCAGCGATGGGTTCACCACGACGAGGTCCAGACGCCGCTGCTTGGCCAGCTCCCAGGCCGCCTGCTCCGCCACCGTCTTCCCATAGCAGTACCAGTTCTGCCACGCGCATGCAAGTGTGTTAGATCAGGCTTGGTGGCGCTAACTTGCTCTACTGGCATAAACTAACATTGTCGTCCAATGCGAGAGGGGTGAGATCGATCTGGGTAACCTTGGTCTTTTTGCAGTACTCGAGATCGCTCCAAGACGTCTCGTCCACCTCCTCACCAGGGCCATTACGAGGGTCCATGTACACTGCGCCGATCGAAGAGGTAAACACCACCCGTCGGACTGTGCCGGCGTCCGCAGCGGCGTTGATCACGTTCTTCGTGCCCGTCACCGCCGGCTCGATCATCTTCTCCTGCAATGTTTCGAGAAGTACAGTTAGTCCTCCACAAACCTTACACATTTAGCTAGGTTGGTGAACTGACTTTCAGAGAAAAATATATACTCACTTTATTTTTTAATTGATGTCGTCGTTTTTGATTTTTAAATTCAATTTTAACCATTTATTTTATTCAAAAAAATTTGATAAATTTTATATAATTTGATTTAATTTAATGTATCATTAGAATTATTTGAATCACAACTTAAAATTTTACATATTCGAGTAAAATTTTTAAATAAAATAAATAGTTAAAATTAAATTTCAAAGTCAACGGCGATATCAATTAAAGAATAAAAGGAGTAGTTGTGTACCGGGTCGTCCGTTACGGGAGAGGCGGTGTGGAAGACGCCCTCACAGCCCCGGAAGGCGGCCTCGAGCCTCTCTCTGTCCAGCAGATCGGCCCTTACCAGCGTCAGCCGCTCCGCCGCTCCATCAAGCGCTCGAAGGCGTGCAGTCTTGGCGTTATCATCTGTATAATCAAACACCAGGCATCATGAAATTCCACATTCCTGATCATACTAGCTTGACACACTTCTGGTTGTAAGCATGAACTTCACTGCTTCCTATATACAGAAAACTGACAAATAGTATAGGGAACGCTTAACACTGACCAGGGTTCCGGACGGTGCCGCGCACCGTGTAACCCTTCTCAAGGAGGAGCTTCACGAGCCAGGAAGCAATGAACCCGGCGGCGCCGGTGACGCAGACGGTGTGGCCGTTGCCGGCGGAGCCGATGCTTGCCGTGGTGTCAACACCCATGGCCTCTTTTTTCTTTTGACTTTGCGATCGAGGACGTAGTAGCTTGCTAGCTTGTAACAATGGTGATCTGCGCAAACGTCGTAGCCAGTGACAGCGGTGAAGGGGAAGCAAGACGTTGGGCGATATATATAGTGATTGGGATCATGGGATGGAGGTTGGTGGGTACTGGTAGTGGCGCCGTGCAGGATGCTTTTGGCACGTGAGAATGTTCAGTAGTCCTGCAAGTTCCATGAACACCACTTCAGTACCTCTCGCTTTGTTCAGAATATAGAGTATATGTCAGAACATCGCGTGGGAAGTTCCTTGGACTGCATGTGCAACACGGCAGGGCGGTCGATCGTGCGTAACCAAGGAGGCATCACGTGTGTCACGTGTGCGCGTTTTGTACATATAGTACATGTACTGTCTGTTAATTATTTGGCACGTACAGAAGAGACAAATATGATGGACGGTGAAAGCGTTACTGGAGCGACAGTATATATAGACGCTCTTGGGTTACAGAATCTTCAATACTAGATAACGGCTGCCCACGCTAATAGCGTGGCTAAGTCTCACCGTATCCTTTTTCATTTACTCTAACAAGAATAGACTGATTAACAAAGCTATCAATGAATAAACATTCTCACCGGAGTTAGAGAGGGAGGGAAGAGATTTATGAGTTTTAGACCATTCTGTGGTTCATTATCTTTTTAAAAAAAAAGACCAACTGTGGTTATTCAATGTTGTTGGCCTTTCAGATCGTCGGGCGGCACGGAGGAAGAGGGGCAGATAACACCGACATAGGGGGGAGGGTGTACCTTGGCAGTGAACATAAGGGTATTTTAGTCATTGTTATACCCTTTATTAAGTGTAAGGATAATTTTTTTTCTTTTATTAACTAATATGATATTTTTGTGGCGTTGAGAGCATACATTAAATATATTAAATATATATTGTTATACCTATTTTGAGAAAGTACATCTTCTCATAATAATGATAGTATGAATATATATTAAATATTTTTGTTTTGAACTTTCTTTTTCCACAAGAATGCCTCGAGGATGATGTTGAGTCTGTTCTATTTTCAGAACTTGTGGTGACAGAAATCAATAAAACTAGTCAATTTCCCATGCGTTGCTGCGGGATTATAAATTTACCTTTTAAACTACACTTGTAGAAATAATCAGAATAGTAAGATTCTTATAATGGGCGAAAAAGAAAGAAAATCAATTCTCAAAAAGAAAAGAAAAGAAATGAATAACAATATTGGCTAAAGGTCTTTACATAGCACGTCTGAGATACAATGGCCTGGACATAATTGTGTTAGCATGCTAGAGATAAACGATCAAATTTGCACAAATTATGTGACTGGGCCAGCAAGGATAGGTGATAAATAAATAATTGAATTGTACTCCCTCCGTTCTAAAATATAAGTATTTTTAGGTTTAGTGAAAGTCAAATTTTTATCACTTTAGCCGTTAATAATATAGAATTAATAATATTTTATCATATAAAATATATATTTTTAAAAAATTTTATCATGAAATAAACTTTCATAAAAATATATTTTTACATATTAAAAATTATATAAAATTATAAATATTATTAATCAAAGTTAAAAGATTTAATTTTATCCAAATCCAAAAATGTTTATATATTTTAGAACGCGGTAGTAGTTGAGACTTGAGAGAGCACGGAATCCCTCGTCACTTAGACAGTCTCCTGTACCTAAGCCTGGACGTTAAGCTGTAAGCTCACAAGGTAGCTCAGCTTGCTCTTGGTCTTGGTTCGGCTCAATAGATTTTCAAACAAGTCAAACTCATATTTCAGCTCGCTTTTGATTACAAGCTGAGCCGAGCTAGCTTGCAAGCTGCTTGCCAGCCCGCCAAGTTTGAAATTGTATTTTATTCCTATTCCAAAAAGTACGTCTTCTCACGATAATGATAATGTGAATTTACAGAGTAAATTTCACAAACCTACAGGTATTTTAGCAATATTATCTCAAAACGACAGATTTAACCAATAGTTTTTGAAAACTACAGTATTGCTACAGTGAATTTCAGAAACATTGAATAAAATTTGTAGTTTTATGATAATTAGATATAAAATCTGAAGTTTTGTGATAAATTAAATATAAAATCTGTAGTTTTGTGAAAATATTGATAAATATATGTAGTTTTGTGAAATTTACTTGAATGTATATTAAATTTGTGTGTACACTTTCTTTTAAGAAGAATGCCACGAGGATGATGTCGAGTTTGTGTCAATTTTTAGAATCGGTGGTGACATGAAATTAATGAAGTGATATCCTTTGAAATTAAGTAATGAAATTTGATGACTATTACGGCTTAGTTATCATCTTAGCCTTTTCTAAATTGTTTGTTAGATATCATCTTAGTATTAAACATATCTACAACTTTAAACTTTTTTACCAATATTTAAAATGTTTCCTAATTGTGTTTCACATACCGAGAAACAAGCTAGCTCGAAATTGTATCGAACCAAGCTAAACTAGTATTTTAGCTCATTTTATTTTTCAAGCCAAATCAAACTAGCTCCTTTTTTCACAAGCTCACCCAAACCAAACCAAACCAAACCAAACCGAGTCAAGCTGGCTCGGCGTCCAGCCTGCCTGTACCTATCCCTATAACCTCTTTTGATGCTCGCTTTGCTGGTCAGCTTGTCATCTTCGGACACTGCTCCTACCACCGCCACGACACTTTGATGCTCGGCATCTGAAGATTGGTAATCAATCAAATCACGAATCGCTGAAATCAGAGTGCTCCTCACCACTACCAATTAATGGTGGGAATATAATTACTGCAGGTACCTGTCTAATGTCCATGATGCATCTGCCTCTTCCTGGAGCCCGGTCAAGTGGCCAAGGAGCCGCCGCCGTTCAAGCACTTATACTTCACGTTGTTAAGAATAATCTTCACTATGGATCTACCAGTATCTATTCTCATGCTTGATCCCAAAAAATAGACGTGAGGAGATGTGAAGAACCGTTCTCTTTTTCAATATCCCAAAGACAGACGCATGAACATCGATATAGGTAGATTTTCCAGTCTCTTGTTTATTTATCATCATCTCTCATATGAGTACAAAAGATATCAATATATAGAGAAAGTAGAAGTAACTTGTGTCTTTTGGTATGGTCACTGTGATCCTTGGTATGAACCCATAATATTCCACTCAAGGAATTCTTAACAGTCTCCTTTGGGCGAATGTCATGATCAACTCTTGCCTCATTAAAACTTTAAAAAAAACCCTGTGAAAAAATATAAAGAAAGAGTACATAGTTTTTGTTTAATATATTATATTTGTTGCCTCGTTAAAACTCTGATGCGAGAAACTTCAGAAAAACTCACTAAAGCAAAGAGTACAACAACGTCTTCGGGACAAGATATGATCTTCAAGATCCTAGGTTTCATGATCTTCAAGATCCAAATTATGAGTTATTATTTGGAGATACTCTCCCCCTTAGCCCAGCATCTTTCAAATGTTTCATGTTAGATTCTTTAGGAATATGTTGCGATATACACATGCCTCATTAAAAACTCCTTCCAAAAAACCCAATGGGAAAAAAAGAATGGAGAAAACAATACATTGCTATCGTAAATTCTATTTGCACTTTGTTGTCTCATTAAAAATTTTATGTGATATTACTTCTGGAAAACACACATGAGTACAACAAATCTCTTCGAGATTATTTTGAATAACTTCAATTATGTTTTATATTACCTTCTGGGCATTTCGAATACTTGGAGTATATTAAAAATGAAATTATAACACATACTCCCTCTGATGACAATATACATCATTGTCTTGTGATCCCTTACCATATAAAACATGTTTAAGAAAAATTTTAGGTAGGGACAGAATGAGTAAAGAATACAATACTCACATTATTTAGTCTTCTAGACATTTATCCACTTTTGTTTGTGGCAGAACCGCCCCTAAAACATTGGACAGCTCGCCTAGGATCGATATCGGGTGATATTGAGCAACAATACCTAAATAGTACAACATGAGTGATAATATAAAAGAGAAAACTGATTAAGTCTTACAATAAAGTTCAAGTAGTTTTAAGAGAAAAAAGTTTAAAACAGAGTTTAAAACATAGCGAAAATGACATAGAAGAGATAAGACGGTTTCTTACGATAAAACATATCTTGCTCTAAGACATGCTTCACTCCTCTCGACCGGAGTTCGGTGAGGAGGGAACCGGTTCACAGGACCAGTTCGCAGGAGCCTCACCTTCCCGCACTCCTTAGCCGCAACAGTCACACTAGCTACCTGCAGGAAGAACTACACACAACCAAAAAGAGAAAACAACAAACCGTGAGTACTAATTACTCAGCAAGTCTTACTCGTTCAAATTGGCTAACTATAGCCGACTCCTAAGCATGAGAGGCTGACTCAGGGAATGGCCATTTGCATAAAACATGGCACTAACAATGAATCCTTACTTTCAAGTTTTAGCAGTTAATTAAGTACAAGGAAGAATAAATTTAATTTGCACTATCATCTACTACAATTATGGTTGCGAAACAATTACCTATAACTAAACAAAGAAATCATATTATCATTATTATTAGTCTAGTTATTACTACGACAAGACACAGTGAACAAGTGGTACTCATTATTATGAGGTGCAGCGATTATAATCGATTTATACTAGCTAGGAAAAATCTGAAGTACACGACACGTACGCACTTCCCAGAAGCAGCACGTGGTCACCTTTTACAAAAATACCATAGAGTCGGCCCGAGGCCTACCGCTCCCAAGCACATGGTCCTCCATGCGATCATCACGCTGGGTGCATCCATGGTTAGATCTAAGGCTTTTCTCTACTACCCCGCTGAAAGAGTGGTAGGGGGACGTTCAACCACTATGGTATCGAGCTACATCAGTTTTCTAGGTCTCATGTCCCCAGTATGCATTCAATACTGTTCAAACTTACTCAACAAGGCCACACTCGAATCGGTCGTTAACCGACACAGCGGGGCTACCACCACGAAGGCCCTGCCTTCTCAATCCCTCCTATATTCTATCTCCGCCCGGTCTCAGGTTTATTCAAGTGTGGAATGAAGTCTAACATATAATCTCGCGAGTGAGGTTTCTCATTCACTCGACTTCTACCGTTGATTAGAACTCATAGCCTAACTCTACATCGAGTTACCTGTACCAATATATACTCAATAAGTTAATTGGTACTATTATGCATTCTAAGGTTTCAAACAACTCCTACAACTTAATGCACAATACATTAGCTATACAATACATAGTGATAAAACAAACATTTAAACGGGATTAATGCATTGGGGCTTGCCTTCGGTTTGCTACGAGTTAGCACAAACAAGAGGAAAGTCTTCAGCGACGGACGACTCTGGAGCGATCAGCGCTAGATCTTAGTCTTTCGCAACGTTTCCTAAATGTGTGAAGTGATATGCGAGTGCGATTAGTTATGCACCTAATGATATCTAATATTTTACTTGTCATCGCATGTGACAAGGACGCTCACATGCGATGATAGACTCAAGAATGCATGTGGCAAAGAGGAATATGCGATGATATGACAAGAAAAGTATGATGATGATTCCATGAAAAAGGATTTTATTGGACCAAGGTGCTGCTGGAATTTATAAGAAAATATTTCTAAAAAGTATTCCTATATTATACTAAATAGTTTATAGTATAGAAGATTAATTCTAAATTTTTTTAATATGGTTCTTGAAGGCATAAATCATAAATTTAGTTGCTCAAAATATTATCAAGCCTATAAACAAATTTTTGGACTAATTTTATAATTTATTGCAATATTATGAATTTCTAATGAATTAATTCGTATCTAAGAGTAATAAATTATTTATAAATAATATATCAAGCCTATAAACACCGGCCGCACGGGATCAGGGCACACGGCCACACCAGATCCCACGCGCGCGCGACTCAGG
>BCLG01000605.1:91091-114809 GCA_001602295.1 Zoysia matrella | reverse complement strand
AAGAAACATGTTAAGTAAGGGCTGAAATGACTATTTTACTCCTTCCATAAAATAAACGATCATAATTTTATTTTGTATTTCGATATCGGGCAATGGTAAAGAACGAACTAGTTCAAGCGGTAAAATGGTCATTGCATCTATCATTTTTTATGTATTTTATGAGAGCAGTAAAATTGGCAATTTCACCCCTCACTTAATACCGTCTGGGGTAAACTAAGAAAGGTGAAGAAAAAAAATAAAATATAGTACTTGATGTCATGCATAAAAGCGACAATGAAATGAATTTATAGTTTTGTTAAATCTCTTATGTTAATATAACTTTTAAGCATAGGAATGATATGTCTTCAAAATGTTGTTATATAATCAAAAAAAATATGTCATTTTTTGATATATTAAATAATTAATATAAATTATAAGTTATAAATTTTGTTTCTTAGTAACACAAGAAGTGAAGAATGTTGAACTATGGATTTTATAGACCCTAGCGTTGCTGCCTTGTGAAATAATTATGAGAAACCACGTACATAGGTTTTAGGATAAAGTTCAAATTACTACTCTCAAGTATTGCCAAAGTCTAAATAATTTTTAAACTATTTTTTGGATCATTTTATCCCTACAACTTTGCTATTTGGCTCAAATTATCCCCTTCTATAATTTTTTTTCTCCAAATATAAGCATAATCTAAGCCGAGCACATCATAACCCATATTTGTTGCACAACCCTTGATCTGGAGGATGGATCATCGAATCCATTGTTGTTGACTATCCTGTGCTACCCGCTGCCCTTGCAGCTTTGCAACCAGGGTTAACGATATCCTTAGATGCGGTGAAATTGACTCCGAGCATATTGATAAAAAATTACGAAAACTGTTAGAATCGGTTGAAACCACTACAAATTCAAAAATTAAAATTTGAGTAAATTTTGGGTGAAACCGCTCGGTTTTTCTAGTTTAGCGAGTGGTTTCACCCGTTTTGCTGAATTTTTCAAATTTCGAAACCTTTTGATTTCAGTGGCTTACCTCTTGGTTTCACTGGTTATCAGTTTTTTCAGCTTTCAAATTTCCAACTTAGTTTTCAAATGTTTTTTTTAAAAAAAAAAACATTCTACCAGTGAAAACCGAACTAAACCAGTTTCACTGGTTACCGCAAAAATCAAGTGGTTTTCAACAGTTTCATCATTGGCATAACCTGCACCCGCTGCCTTTCATGACACACACTACCTAATAGTTCAGCTTTGGAAGTATAACATCCTGCTTCATCTTGTGCTAGGATATTTTTAATTTCCTACATACATTACATGCTATTTTTTGAAATCTAAGATATAACTCTGTTCCTCTTATAAAGATCAGTTTCTAGGAGTCAAATCATGGTTTAATATAATAAATTGAAAATGTGAACAATTTTGAACCACATGGAAGTGCTTGACCAGAAAAATTGGTTGGGACACGTAGAGGGGTGACTTGATAAAACTAGGATACTCATATTTAGGATCGGAGGTTACTCTAGAGTTCTCAAACGGGCCATGCTTAATTCTCATATCAATTAATCAAACTCCCACAACCCATTACATATGGTCGCTTTATATATATGACTCTTAAAATCAGAAACATAAAAACGAAGTTGATGAATCTTATCTCTTTCAGTGCAACCTCTTGAGTCTTGACAGACTGAGAACTTCCATTAAAACGATTGTCACTTCTGACTCCAAAGTTTAGAAAAAAGAACAACTCTACACCTTTGTTGCTTTGAAAAAATAGGCCCACAGAGCGTTCACACAGGTACTGCCGCGAGAATGACACTGCTGCAGTCTATCCAAACTTGCAAGGGTGAGGCTATCACCGCGAGAATGACACTACTACAATTGTGTAAATGTAAATTACGTTCCATGCACAGGGTTACCATAACAGGTTTGTATAAAAAAATATTTTGAATCTAGAGATTGATTCCACAAGGTTTTACAATTAGATGAGGTTATCTCTTGTATATGAATTAATGTTATTTGCGGTCGCATATCAATAGATGCTATCATTTTTTTAGGGGTGTTATCGTTTTTATGCCTATGCAGTACTATGACATTGACTACTTTATGGAAATATGACAACCATATAAAAGTTTATACATAAATACATGTATTTTTAGAATTGTATGATGCAATGCATGTTTCCCTTTTGCGAATAATGCCATTGTCTTGTTCCTGGTCATCATGTTGGTGTTACAACCAATTTGTCAACCATTTTTTCCCTAAATGTTGGACACCATTTTTTTTAAAAAAAACATAAAACTCATGCAAGAAAGTTATTACGAACCTATATGGTGTTGTCCTTATTACACTAACTTAATCTAAATCTTTCATTATCCATTCCATCTATGTTTGTGCAACAACTTTTATGAGAAGCACAACAATCTGAATGGTTAACTGACTCCATGAAGAAAGTCTGACAAGCTGCTTTTAAGCTGTGTGCTCCGATTATCTTGTAATGGGAATAAAACTGTGATTAACTTATTTTATGGTTTGCCTTTTACCCTTTATGAAACAATATCATGGTTCACTCTACCATAATCGATTTTCTTTACCATAGCATTTGAATTTTTGGTAGCAAATATTAATTCCCTTTCCATGTCCAGTGATGTCCCTAAGATTTGAGACTGCAAACACAATATCTGATTGAATAGTCCTTCGAATGTGAGCCAAGAAAGAAAATTATTTTCTTGTCAAACATAATTCATCATAAATAAGGGATGGCCCATACTTATTAATCACATAATTCACCATTAAATTTAGAAGTAGTGCATAGCCAACAAATGTGTATTCAGCAATTGAATCACATGGATCTGATACATCTACCCAGAATCAATGCAGGAATGCAGCTTATACATTTTTTGAAGGTATTAAACTGATTTTTAAATTTGCTAACAGCATTTTTTTTAGATCAGTTTTTGCTAACATCATCGATGTATTGTATATCATAAAGATTTACTTTTAGGAGCATTTCAGCTGAATAAATTTGAAATCCCACGTCACGCTGTATTTTCATGATATGAGCTTTAAAGCTCAACTGTTTGATTCTCAGAAAGCTTCTCTTCGGATTTATCAAAACAATATTGCTCCAAAAAATTCTCACAAACTCAAGATGAACACAGGACGGCAGAAGAAAAAACCAGCTAATAAAACCTTGAATTTTATTTTTGTACGAAATGATGTCCAACTCTAACCTACAGATCTAGGGAAAGCTAGAACTAAAATATTGTCCCCCTCCCCCCCTCCACCTCCTCTCATAGTACTCAGTTGTTTGCATGTTGACCCTATTTTGATATTCCATCAGGAGGCTATATTGAATTGTGTCCAGAGAAACAAGTTTGCATTATTTACACAGCAAAGATTACAGTGCTTCCGTGGGTAGAATGATTCGGCACATATGTCCCATAATATTGAAATATGTTCAGTAACAGAAAGTATTTGCAAGCTAAAGTAGTTTAAGAATGGGCTACCTGTAGGATATAGATGAAATATATCTGCCAGCTGAACAAGTACATACATTGTAACAGAGGAATATTCAGCGGGTTTTATGATAATTGAACTGTATGAGAAATTTCAGAGTTTCAAATATCACCTATAGTGTTGTTTTGCAACAGTAAAAAGTGAGGAATGACAACTACTTCCACTAAATGCCAAAAACTTTATCTGCTACTAGTGTTAAGATATTGTCCTCGTTTTGATATCTAAAGTATATCCAATGTGACTAAGTAAGGTGCACTTCATCGAAGTAAAAGATGGGCCTTTCCAATAATAACACCAATAATCTTAGGTTATGACAGAGTAATTTGAGTTTAAATTTTAGCCTTCTATGAATATGTACATAAAATTGTAGCAATATTAAGATTTCAATATTACTCGATGATCATATGGGAATGTTCTATTTAAGGTATTTCACATGCATCAGTTGATCCTAAATGTTGACCATTAGTGCAACAGACGAGTTTGTTTTCAATGTTTCAGGTGTTTTCATGTCCTGCTCTTTAAAAGATAATTAAGAAAAAAATTGACAGTCGAACCAACTCAACGTGTGTGGTCTTTCCATAAGAGTCATAACTCACATCCTAAATTGTGCTTTTGAATGTACAGAAGATCATTCAAACATATGAATAGAACATCATTTATTAATATCCGCTGGATCAGATAAAAAATATTTCATTGCAAAAAAAAAAATTGAACAAAATTAAAGCATATATATATATCCAAGTAGATAGGATCTATTAGAAACCATCTATAAATTAAGTTAAATTTACAATGAACAGCAAACTCATTATTAGCAACATTTATTCTGCTGATGGAGAATACGAGGAATATGTTGCTACAACATACTCTTTATAGTGATACCTCATACCACATCCATGAACTTCAGCATCTTCTGCGTTGAGTCACATTTTGAGATCATTCAGAAAAAAATTGCTTCAGAGCACTCTCAAAAACTTGTATCAACAAATTTCTGCTTGAGGAAACTACAGTAAATCACATTATTATTTTCTCACCAAAACAGGTGTTACAAGATTTATATCAGAGATTGGCATTAGATAATGATTAATTCCACAATGTCATTGCAAAAACTCTGATATATGGTAATATATATTCATTCCACATAGCCCACAGACAAGTCCACCTGATCCTGATTCTTCCTCAATAACCACCAATATTATCACAATGAAAACTGCAACGGCAACTGAAGAAGTCTGGAAAGTTCTGAAACAAATGTAGTGAGAATCTTAGTCGAAGAACCCTGCATATTGCAGAAGCCAGCATATAAATACATTATTAATAGGTAGATTTAATATAAAGCTATCAAATTTCTTACATGTTAACAATAATTTCCCTTAATAGATTTTTTTGACTTTGAGAAGCAGGTGGCAAAGCTGTTACATAAATAATGCACACAATGGCCTTGACAGACTGATAATATCACAGTTTACATGGGTTGTATCCATACAAAAGTAATCCCAATATTACTATTGCGTATTCAAATCACAAATCTAGGTCATAATAATTTTCTAGAGGCAATTCATTGCAGTAACATTCATAAACGGCAAGCAGAACATAGTCAGAGGATAGCTATCAGCACCTGTTCTAAAGGAAGTAACAATTGGTAGCTTTCATTTTCTCGATGACAATAATCTGTTCTATGCTATACCAGAAAATTTAAACAATTTTATGGATTGTAATCTATACCTTATTTATTCACTTCAAGGGTAGAGAGTCCAGTGATGTCAGGATTCTTTAGCTGCTCAAGCTGCCTCTTTCCTCTCCTCAGCAGGTACTCAATGTACACAAAGTTCCTACGATCAACATTCCTTGCATTCTCACGGAATTCTGCTGAGACAACAGTCTCAATCCTGCGGCGCTCTTCAGGAGCCTTTAGCCGTGCCGTTCGAAGGAATCCCCTGTACAGCGCCAAAACCTGCCTCTGTATACCAGATAGCTTTGTACGGGAAGCCATTTCATACTTGTGAAGCAACCATCAGACCTAGAACAAACGGAACTGTGGGTTAAGTTTCCTGAAGAGTCCCTCTCCTCAGAGAACTGATGATACCCCTCCCAAAATCCCATATCATCCTCGATTGGGAAGAAATTGCCTTGCCCTGCCCGGACCCATCACCGAAATGTGTAGCTAAATATCAACTAAAAAAGGAAGGAGGATTCTGATGGCGGAGGACAGATCAGCTCTCACCTTGAGGAGCCGCTTGCCGCACGAGATCGAGCCTGCCTCGCCCAGCGTCTTGATATTTGCTGGCGCGGCTGGGGTGCGGCACGGGAATCTGATGAGCTGCTAGTTTGGGGAGGAATTGTGTTAGAAAAGGAAGATACACGAAGCTACTAAACAAACGTGTTGCCGTTGGGGGCAGGATACGGGAGAATTTATCAATTTTACCATTGAAAAGAATTGATTTCGTAATTTTATTATTTTAACATTCAACTTCGCTAAAATAATATTATAATTCATCTCCCTCTTTTCTTTTACCACTACGAGGATTCTAATTGTAATTAAACTAGTTGACTGCCCCCACGGCAGTTGCCGCGGACAGTAACAGATATGAAACGTATTAAAAGTTAATTATGTGGTTTCAGGATCTAATATATTAGGAGGATAGAACTCTCAGCTCTCTCGATTCTCTAAATTAACTCTAAATTAACTATTGATTCTTCTGTGAAATGATTTTATGATTAAAAATAATTCTTTTTTTCCTCTCAACCTTTTAGTTAAATTCAAAAAAATTACTTCACAGAATCAAATAAAAATCACTTCTTTTAAAAAAAAAAAATTTGATAGAGCTTCTCTCTACCAAGAGACCTAGTCTGACACAAATATAGAACCCATAAATTCACAATTAAGATTAGGCAAATTTTTAAATACATCAGTGTAGATGGATTGTTCAGATACATCAGATATACCTCCTAGTACTGTCTAAAACCACAAAATTACCAATTTATACGTTTTGAAACATATCACAACAATGGTGAAACAGGCACATCATATCGTCAGAAATCTGCTTGCTCCCAGCAACACTTCCGATCACTGGAGTCACACGTAAAGAAAGATGCAGATGCTACTGTTATGATACGTGGATGGTAAGGTATTCAAGAACCAACATTTTCGATCTTACTCAATGTCCCTGAGAAGACCATTCAAAAACTCTCATTTGATAGAATAAACCTGTATATCATGAATGTCTAGTCCAGATCTAGCTAATTAAAGTACACTGTACACCTCAGTACAAAAAAGTAACATGGTTAGAAGGCCAGGTA
Organism: Zoysia matrella; assembly: GCA_001602295.1. Taxonomy (NCBI): domain Eukaryota; kingdom Viridiplantae; phylum Streptophyta; class Magnoliopsida; order Poales; family Poaceae; genus Zoysia; species Zoysia matrella. Next base: position 108,014 of record BCLG01000605.1, on the reverse strand, counting down.
TGAAGCACCTTGTAATGCAAATATTTCCAGTAGGAATAAAGCTAGAAAGGGATCCTTCATAAAATATCTTGATTGTGAAATACAATTAGCTCGAGCTCTGGTTATACCTCACCAAGAAATCAGCGTCAAGAGCTTCATATGCAGAAAGCTGTAGGGCAACCATCAATGGAACAACATTAATCAGAGGCACATTTTTTTCATTGTTCTGATTAGAGAAAGGGGAAAAGAAAACACCGAAAGCATAACAGAAGAGTGATGATGCCACATAATTTATAAACGAACTGTTTTGAAATATGTTTTGTAGAGAAGCAAACTGTACATTTCGCAAATGCAGATTTAATGGTTGCAGTTTAATAGTTCTAGAACTTTTTGCCAATGAGTACAAATCTATCATTGATGCTGGCACATATATGGTACAATCAAACATGGCAGAAAACAGTGTGCAAAGATTATACATATATCGATAATGGGTGTTCAAAAGTATCTCAATCCTGGTGCAGAACAATACTGAGCCATGGTGCAGCATTTTTAATGCAATCTTAAAATAGAACTAGGCATATTTACAGTAAAAAAAATAGATCCTTTAATTAAGGGATAAATCTATTTTTCAATTATGTTCATTAAAGGATTCTGTAATGAGAAACAAATGACCATGTTGATGGAGGAGATATTTGGCAGATAAGAGGCTATTATTTACACATACCTATAGGTGCCCAAAAGGCGTCTCAATCAAGCTAACAGTTTGGTCTGAAGTACTGCAGAGGCGACAAAAAAAATTATGATCCATTTCACAGATCTAATTTGACATAGTTCCGTACAGATGCGAAAAAAGAGGGTATCAAGTATTTCACTGTTGAGTATAGGGAAATATTATAACCAAAGCATTTGCATGTATAATACAATTCAGGGCAGCAAATAAATCTTGCAACCATTCAGGAGAAAAGCTAGTACTGTTTTATTGTAAGAAAACAGAAGAACTAAGTTTGTATTTCGTTGCATGATATCTGGTGTGTATGTAATACAAAGAACAGAAGCACAGAAGAGCAAATTCTTATTAGCAGTGAAAAAATGGGTCGCAAAGGAGCATATATAAGTACATTACGCAGCATCAAAATTACAGCTACTCGAAACAAAAAATATCAAACTATGAAAGAGTGCACCAGAAGAAAAGCAGGTGGACGCTGGATCAATTTGACATTTAATTCAAATGAGGCAGCACCATGAATTGAGAAACACGAAAGAAAGAAAGCTCTGGTTACAGGATATCTTTTAAAGAAAACAATGTAATCATTGCTATTAAAGTAAAAAGAATGACCATGTTCACGGAGGAAATAAAAACCTGCACATAAAGCACTGCAGTGAATCATGTGCAATGATTCTAGTTGTGAAAGATAAAGAAGTATCAAGCCAACTTGAATTCTGATTCTAAATTCTTAAAAGCACAAATACTTGTGAAAGTTTTGGAGCCTAAAATAGAAGGGGAACAAACGTAAGCAAATGACCATTGACTCATACTGAGACCATGCTACACAAAAATGCTGAACATAACTAATGGAAAAAAACCATGGTTATTGTTTTGCTATAACTAATAACAGCCTGAAGGTAGAACCAAAAAATCACGTTGGGCTGACATAGGTAATACAAATATCAATGATGTGAACTTTTAATTTTTTGTGGCACATGCAACCAATGGCAATCACAGGTATAATGCAAACAATTAGTAAAAGCATTAGAAATTGTAAAGCAAAGAACTGGTAGGGACATCACAGCCTGCAAAACAATATTTCCTTAAATGAAAATCCACCATGCCCCAAAAAATGGCATATTCACATCTGTTGGAATGAAACTAAGAATGAAATTAAAGAGAACAATGAGCAGATGCCTAGCACATACCTATAATTATTGGAAAAACCATAGGCAAAGATGTCTAACTAACTAATACTACGAACTAAGGTAAGTTATCAAGGGTTTACGAAATCCAATAATATGGAAACACTAATTCCTCCTATGTATGTGTTACCTGAGCATTCAACCGCGAGGAATCACATCAATCCGGCCAGATATTCATAGACCGAAGATGGAAACTGCAGGAGAAAATTAAAACCCTAAGCAGAGGCACGGAAAATGGAAGAGATCCGCAGAGAGAAAGAGAGAGCACCGAGGAGACCGATGTCGATGATGGCGGCGTGCTCGCAGGCCGTGCTGTTTGACCCGACAAGGACGGCGGCGGGATGGCAGGTGGAGGTGTGTCGAGATGGGCGACGAAGCTGCAGCAGAGGACGGGCGGAGCACGGGGAAAGAGACCGAGCGGGGAGCCTGGAGAGAGGACCGCACCGACCGGAGGAGGGGAGCGGATGCGGGCGTGGTGGAGGGGAGCGACCGGGCGCAGCAGAGGTGGCGGCGAGGGCGCACGGGCGGGGCAGAGTCGGGGAGGCGAGGTGGGCATCTAGGAGGCGATTGGGGGCGGCGCGGGAGGAGAAGGATATCGGGCCAACGCGAACGGTCGCGATGGCAGGCGCCGGAGAACGGACGGCCAGGATGCGGGAGGCGGTGAACAGTGGAACAGTGCATGAACAGTTTGTAAACAGTACTAACCGGAGAAACTAGATTTATATTGATGTTTAATCATTCTCTAACCCTTCTCTCAACTCCCCCGGGCCCCATCGTCTCTCTCGTGCCACCTTCTTCTGCCGCATGCCCCGCCCGCACCGCCACCTGGCCCGCCCACGCTCGCGACCGCGCCGCTTGCCCCGTCAGCGCCACCAGCCGTGCCGCCGCCTGCCCTGCCCGGCCCGCCTGTTGGAGGAGGCGGCGAGGCTGGTGGCGTTAGAAAGTGATTAAACATTTAATTACAATTAGAATCTTAACAGTGAGAGTGATTAAACATTTAATTGCAATTAGAATCTTAACAGTGGTAAAAGAATGGAGGGAGATGAATTATAATGCTATTTCAGCGAAGTTCAATGTTAAAATGGTAAAATTATTAAGCATATTTTTTCCTTAAAATTGCAAAATTCTTCCGATAGGGAGATTGAATCATTTTTTGTTTGGAATGGAATTTTAGTTTATAGATATGAAAATGAACGTGATGCCATATGGGAGCGAGAGCTAACTTATTTTCTACCATAACACACTCTTTTCATTTGGATTTGATTTTTCAGAAATGAGTGATCTATTTTCAATCAGCCAAATATGAAAAATGATACAGTCTTCCTTATTTCTGTAACCACTCACCATTTTCAAGTAACCAAAAACCACCACTCCACCAGAGTTGTGTGTGATGGCAGTTCATGCGCTGACAATACAATACCTTAAGAATTTATGAATTATTGAGTGCGAGATATAACTAGTTTCGGACACCAACTTTTCATCCAACTGGTTCATTCATTTTTATCGGTTTTCAAAATGGGATAAATATTTTGGTGACATTGAGATAGCCTTGGGTTTGGAAGATGAGTATGAAATGGGAAATAAATGGTAGGATAAAGCAATATGGAGATTTAAATATTTTGGTTGCAATTATTTGGGATATGGTTATATATTTTGCTGGAATAAAATATCTGAAACTGAAGTAAAGCAATAACATGTTAAAAAAGTTAAAATCATAATGTCGCATCTGTATCCAGATAGAGTTAACAAAACTATTGAAAACTAGCTGATTTTTATGGTTTTAAGTGAAATTGGTCTAGTCCGGTTTCATATGACAACCTGTTTTCACTTATAAGTAACACTTTTACTGTAGTAAAAAATCAGCCATTTTCAGCACTGTAAAAAAAAGCTACATTATTATCTTTTTAAACCCTATTTTCAACCTCATCCCATTCGAATCCACGTCCGCCGCTGGGAATTGAAGGTTGAGAAATGAGGGGTCTTATTTTCCAATCATCACCTCCTCTATTTCTCGAATCCAAATTTCATAAAACTGATTGGTCTCATTGCGTCAACTATTACCTTAACCCACTATGCATTCCCTACAGTTGAAACAGCACCTTTGAAGAGGAAAAAAAATGATACCAAGATTGGTACAGTTATGGTGACTTAGGAAGCGAGCAAATAGCATGTAAGCAAATCAGAATATTTAAGCAACCAGATAAATAACACAATGTTGACACCGAAATCGGGTACGAACCAACACACCTCTCGCACATCCGTGTGCGAAAATGCCGACGTTTCTTCAACGTCGGGTTTGACAACACCTAAGTCTCTGGTAGAACGTTGGAGTCTCCGTTGCGTAAATCCAGGAATCCGAAATGGCTCACCGGACAGTCCAGGCATCCTGCCGGACACTTCGGTGGGCTAAGTGCCTCAACTCGAGAGAGCCCACCGGACACTCCAGTACTATGCCGGACACATCGATGGGCGAAGTGCCTCAACCGGAGAGGGCTCACCAGACACTCCGGTACTATACCGGATACTTCGGTGGGCGAAGTGCCCCAACCCGAGAGGGCTTGCCGGACACTCAGTAACTTGCCGGACACTCCGGTGTTCCTGATTTTTGGGTGTCAACATATACCCCCTATTTTTTGTGAAGTTCCTGCATCATAAAACACTCTAAGCACCCAAAAACTTCTAAGGGTGACGGTCCTCTCGACTCATCGGCCATCATGTCATTTTTTTGCAACGATATTTTATATCAGTTGGTCTTCCCTCTTACGCTTCTTGCCATACAATCGGATGATACTTTTTCAAGTATCGGCCGTTAAGGGCCCTAGATAATGACTCTCCGCGAACATCTTTCAACATGTGTGTGTTTTCAGTGATGACCCTTACTATTCTATATGACCCTTCCCAACTAAGAGACTATTTTTTAAACTTGTTGCTTTGTGAGCTTACGGGCAGAATAGTTTTCCAAACCAATTCGCCCACCTGAAAAATTTTGGCTTTCACTTTAACCCGCGCCTTATCATTTTTGATCTCTCTCAAAGCATTCAAACGCTTATCAGTGACTTCATTAATATTGTCTATCATTAACGCCCTATACTCATCGGTAGATAAATCATTTTGCCTAGCTAATCTTAGAGCTCTTAGGCTTACTTCGACGGGTAAAATGGCCTCTTGTCCATACACAATTTCATAGGGTGTTACTTTTTTATCCTATGCCTAGATATCCGATGAGCCCACAACGTTTCCAGTAAGACTTCATACCATCTTTTGGGATGTTCCTCTATCTTTTTCTTAATGAGTTTAATCAATATTTTGTTACTAGACTCGGCCTGACCATTGGTCTGAGCTTAATATGGGGCTAAATTGAGTATCCTAATTCCGTATGATTCGGCAAACTCTTTAACATGACCGGACATAAAAGAAGCACCCTAGTCAGGAGTCAAAGTTTGAGGTATGCTGAATTTATGAATAATATGTTCGGTAAGTAACTCAATTACCTATTTGTGCGTCATGTTTTTGAGGGCCACCGCTTCGGTCTATATGGTGAAGTAATCCGTCGCGACCAACACGAAATGATGTCCCTTCGAAGATGGAGGATGTATTTGTCCTATGAAGTCCAATTCCCATATTCGAAATGGCTATGGTTTTATAATGGGGTTTATCATGACTGCGGGTGCCAATTAAATGTTTTCAAATTTTTGGCACTCTTTGCATCCTTTGTAGTAGCGGTAGCAATCGGCAATCATGGTTGAACAATAGAATCCAGCCCTCCTTAACAACCATTTCATTTTTGGAGCCGATTGATGCATACCACAAATGCCCTTATGAACTTCCCCCATAGCTACTCTAGCCTCATCATCACCTAAACATTTCAAAAACAAATCATCCACCGTTCGGCGATATAAGTAACCATTAATCAAAGTATACTTAAAAGCCACATACCGAATTTTCCTATCTACACTTTGGGTTGGGCTACGAATATATGAAATTATAGGTGACCTCCAATCAAATGATTCGGTGCTATCACGGTTTGACGTGTCAGTGTCCGAATGGTCTAATTCTAACACCTCAAACATCGGTTTGTTAATGACTGAAAATTTACCTTTACTAACATTATAATCCGATGCTTGTAGTGCCAATTTATTAGCTTTACTATTCTCTAACATAGGCACATGATGTATATTGAACTCATCTATTACTTTAATGATGTCTAGACATTTATCCAACATAGCATTCAACGATCCTTTTAAGCATTGAAAATTTTTAACAACTTGTTGCACTACTAATAACAAATCGTTGAATGCCTCTACAAGCTTAAACCCAATGGACTCATAACATTTCCAAACCGAACAATAACGTCTCATATTCGGTTTGGTTATTAGTACAATCATACTCTAATCGGTTTGAGAATTCAAAATGTGCATCATGAGGAGATACTAAAACCACACCAACACTTTGACCCTCTTTACAAACCGATCCATCAAAATATAACTTCCAAAGGGTAAAAGCAACATAAGCAACATCTACGTCATGTTCTAAATCAATCCGATGTTCAACAATAAAATTACCAGCAATTTGGCCTTTCATGGATTTTTACGATTCATAAGCCAAATCATATTTAATCAATGTATAAGCCTATTTTTTCAAGTCTACACCTAGAAATCGGCCGATGCAAAATATGTTTGATAACATCGGTTTGACAAACAACCACACAAGTACTTAGATACTAAATAATGTCTCAACTTGGTGCAAGCATGATATAAGGAAAAAATATAGTTTTTCGATGAGAGTGTATGTTGTTTCCGCATCCACCAACCGTCGGCTCACATATGTGATCACATACTCCTTCCATTAGGCTTCTTGTGTCAAAATAGCACCAGCAACATCATCGTCTGTCGCTATGTAGAGACAGAAAGGGACTCCTCTCTTAGGCGACTTAAGCACCGGCAGCGAAAATAAATACTTTTTTATCCTCTCGAAAGCTTTTTGCTGTTTTGCCCCCCAAGTAAATTTGGCTTCATTCTTTAGCCGAAGAATAGGAGTAAATACATTAATCTTTTTTGACAAGTTGAAAATGAATCCCTTAAGTAATTCACCTTTTTTAAAAAGCTTTGCAACTCTCTTCTACATGTAGGCGCTTGCACGTTCCTAATTGCTTCTATTTTTTTGATATACCTCTATGCCCTTTTTATAAATTATAAAGCCTAAAAACTTTCCGGCCAATACACCAAAAGCACATTTAATCGGATTCATTTTCAAACCGAAACGACGCATTCGGTCTAAGGCAAGTTGCAAATCGGCCAAGTGAGAATCTAAAGCAGTCGATTTGATCACCACATCATCTATGTAAACCTCCATGATAACACCAAGCAAATCATGAAAGATAAAGTTCATGGCTCTTTGATATGTGGCACCCGCATTCTTTAACTCAAAAGTCATGACAACACACTCAAACAATCCTACAAAATCGAGACATCTAAAAGCAGTTTTAGACATATCCTCTTCGGCCATGAAGATTTGATTGTATCCCGCATTACCATAAGAAAGATAATAACTCTATAGCCGAAAGTATCATTAATCAACATATCGGCTATGGACATAGAATATTCATTTTTAGGAGTGGCTCTATTTAAATTTTTGAAATCAATGTAAACTCTAATATTACCGGTGTTCTTTTTTTCTACCAGCACGATGTTGGATATCCACTCCGCATACATGCAAGGTCTTATAAATTTCGCATCAAGTAATCAGTTAATTTCCTCTTTAATCCGATCGTGTATATTCAAGTTGAATCTTATCATCGGTTCTTTAAAGGGTCTAAAATCAGATTTTATTAGAAGTCGATGCTCAACTAGCTCGCGGCTCAACCCGTGCATTTTATTATAAGACCATGCAAAACAGTTCACATATTCTTTTAGTAAACAAATTAACTTCGCCTTATAACCGGCTTTCAAATTTTTGTTTATAAAAGTTGGCCTAGGATCATTATCGCTGTCAAGGTTTACCTCCTCAAGAGGGTTGACCGATGTGAGTCCTTGTCCTAACTTATCCATGTCCTCTATTTCTTTTATAGCTTCGTGCATATCGTTCGTATTGGACCAATAGTGCTCCACTCTCTTTTGCAACCAATCAAGATTAGACTCTATTAAATCACATTATATGATTGAGCCAATTTTCCATCGGCTTTACATTGACGGGTACAAAACCATCTCTAGTCACACTAAGAAAATCATAATCCGTCAAGTCCAAGCCAATCAAACACTTCACGGTGTCATGCGGCAAAGAAGATGACTCGGCTGTAGCAACACAAGCTGATGCGTCCGCATGAACAACCTCTAAATCATCATCGACTCAATGTATCAAGAATTAAAGCAATGTAGAGATGACACATTTATTAGCATGAATCCAATCACGTCCTAAGATCAAGCTATAACTATCGCACACATCGGCAAAAAAAAGCGGTAGCCATGGTGTTGCTCCCAACGATGAGCTTCATAGAAGGGACCCTCTTAGCTTCAATAGGGTCTCCTCCTCCCACACCGTTCAAAGTCATGTTGGTCCGGATGAGCTCGTCGTCGGTCTTACCTAGCTTCTTAAACAAAGAATATGGTATTAGATTAACAATCGCACCGCCATCTACAAGCATGCGGGAAATCGGTGTGACATTGATATGACCTCTCACATAGAGAGGCTTCAAATGGTTCTCCGATTCTTCGAGCTTCTCAAATATAGCACTTTTAGGCCCAAAGTCAAATTGTGTCATGACCTCTTCTTCCTCTACCAAAGAGTAATCGGAAAGAGACAAGCAAATAGTGTTGATGTCCATACCTTTTTGAGGTGGTGTAGGCTCGTAGTCCAAGAGGTCATCGTTGTTGAACTCAGACATGTCGACGTCTCCCATGGGCGAAGGCGCTGTAGAGTCCTCTCCCAAGACGGCGTTGGCCAAACCAAGTGATTTCGGAGTAGCATCTGCTTCCTCCGCCATCGGGGGAGTAGGGGCCTCGGGCTCCTTGACCCTCCACTGCTTACCTTGAGGGACCATCGGCTTGATCTCGTTGAAGACCTCGGCCCTCTTCTTCTCCGCCTCCTCCTCTCGCATCTTCTGGAGGCGCAGCCTTTGGAGATTTCTTTTTTGAGTGTGGGTCAAGCTAGGCGGACATCACCTCGATTGTATGTACTTGGAGGAACTCCTACTGCTGCGAGCTTCATGATTATGGGAGGCCTTTTCGATCGGATCATCTAAGACTCCCCCGATTTTGACATCGATTGTGCCGATTTTCACGACACCTCCAGATGCACTTTCTTGATGGACAAAACTGGAAGATGCTGGTTCGTTACCTTGCTTCGGACGTCACTCTTGCTTAGGTGTGGTGGTGGAGCTCTCTCTTTGATCCTTGATCGGTCGGGAGTCCGTCCGATCCGGAATAAGGTTGGAGAGCCTTGTGAAGACATCTCCTCTCGGTCCATTCCACTCTGGATGAAATGGTGGGTATGGCATCGGTGGAACGGGCATCGGTGACATGAGCATTGGTGGCACAGGCATTCACGGTCCCATATATGAATGCCACACCGAGAACGGTGGGCAAGTCATAGGATGGAACCACGGTGGTGACACTCCGAACCTATGTGGAGGAAGAGGAGGAGGCCCGTGCACATTCACGGTTGCCCTCATCTCCTTCTTAGGTGGGTTGCCTCCCCTAATTGGTGATCTTGGTCGCTTCATAGACCGATTATTCAAATCGGTATTTTGATTCTTGTACTTAGCCATGAGACGGTCGAAAGCGCTTTTCGACCCCATCGTCCGATCTGTGGCTTTATCTTAGTTTATTTTCCACTTGCTTACCTCCAAATTCTTCGGCTTTATCATCTTGGGCTGTGGAGCTTGCCTCCCCGGGTCTAGAGCTTTAGATGGTGACTTTGAGAGACTCTTAACCATCGGAGGACTTTTCGAGGATCACCTTCCTAGAAGCCCTTTTCTCACTCAGAGAAATAGGCATCTCCTCCCCGATGATCACGTTTTTCCCCTTGATTGTATCGGCTTGATGAAGCCGAATCAACACCTTAGGGTTGAGCTCTAGAGTGTTGACGGGGAAGGGATGCTTGTTCATCTGCGTCTCTTTAAAACTCAATCGTCCCTCATTAATGGCTGATTGGACCTGTCGCCAAAAAACATTACAATCATTAGTAGAATGAGAATAAGAGTTATGCCATTTATAATATGCTCTATGCTTAATCTCATCCCCCGGAGGTAAGGTATATGCAATTTTAATGTATCCACCTTTGTGTAGCTCATCAAAAATGTTGTCACACTTAGCTACATCAAAGGTATATTTTACATTGTCCTTCCGATTCTTATGAACCGGTTTGAGCGAATCCCAAACAAACGATTTGGCTTTAGATGGCCAAACAAACTCGGTAGCCAAAATGTCATTGAAATCATCATCGAAGCCATCTAAATCATATTCCACGACGTGTAAACTATGACGGGTCTTGTAATCATGTTTTATTTCTTTATTTTGGCTTTCTTGAGCTGAAGCCCTCTGTTGAAGGTGAGTGAGTGTAAGAAAGTCGTACCCCTCCAACTTCTCCCTAAGGTGTGACCGTAAACCACTAAAAGCTAGGTTGGCTAAATTCTTTTCAGAAATTATTAAATTAAAGCATCGACTCTTAATATCTCTAAACCGTCGAAGATAATCAACGACGGATTCGTCTTTTTCTTGCCGAACCGATGTCAAATGTAACAACTTTAATCCGTTGTCTCCGGAGTACAAATGATTATGGAATTTACGCTCTAACGACTCCCAAGTATAAATTGTGCCCGAAGACAATGATGAAAACTAAGAAAAAGTGGTTTCGGTTAGTGATAAAGAAAATAAACGTACTTTTAAAGCCTCACTAAAACCTACTACTGTGCTACATATTGACTAATGTGCTCTCAAGTGATTTTTTATCTTCGCCATTGAATTTGACGAAGTCGGGAACACGCCATCCTACGGGATATGGAACCAAATCAAAATACACGGGGTATGGTTTTTGATAAATTCGGTCTCTCCCTTTAGGGTCTACCCCTAGCGCTTCGCGAAATTGTTTGTTTAAATTCTCCTTAATACGCGCCGTACACTCTTCTATGTTGGCAATGGGTAGCCTAGCGGGCGCGACCGATGGTGAAGGGTGTAGGCTTGTCTTCATGGCACTAAACAATTCATTAGGAATGGGGCCATGAGGGATACCTATACCTCTCGGTGGGATAGGTGGCGTGTTATATGCAACGGTACGATAAGAGGGAACAAACGTAGCCAATTCATTCAATCGGCTAGTAGCCGGATTGGGGATGCTAGCGATTGGCTCTACGCTAGCGGGAGACACTACCAAAGCGCACGTTTGCACATGTGACGGAAAACTAATTTGTCCACTAAACAAGTTCAATGGCATGTCATATGGGGGTTGTTCTACACTTGTAGTGAGCGTCGATGTATTAATAGTAGGACCTACATGTGCAACATGAGACGATAATGCAATACTATCATTCTTAGACTTAGACATATTTTCTTGGATTATGTATCACATATCGTTGGTCAAGACCATTTTCATATCGGCAAAAGTAATACAAAAGGTCTTCAAAAGTAACGGGAGGGTGCAAAAATGTTCTTACAATGGCAACACCCATGGCCGCGTCGTCGTCGACGGGCGGAAAAACGGGCTCTTTCACTTGAGAGATCGCGCCTTGGCGGTCCTTCTTGAAACACACTAAGTACTCCTGCACCTCCCGCTCCTCGCGCGCCTTTCGCGCAACCTCAGAGGCCTTCAGGCATTCCAAGAACGCCTTGCGCGTGTTCTCGGGCAACTCCTTCAAGGACGGCATGATGAAGTTCGTCGTGGAGATCTCGGAGTTCATGGTGGAAAATGACGATTCGATTTGTGCAACCAGAATTACTCGTTCCCCAGCGGAGTCGCCAAAAAGTGTGTTGACACCGAAATCGGGTCTAGGCCAACACACCGTTCGCACGTCCGTGTGCGGGAACGCCGATGTTTCTTTAACGTCGAGTTTGGACAGCACTAGACAATCTCACCTCGAGAGAGACCCATCGGAGGAGGATCGTCTTAGGGGTGATCCGGGCTCGGTCAGGCCAGCCGAATCCTCTTCAAACGTCGCCGAGACTAAGGAAGAACACCACGAGGAGTCGAGTAAGGGGATTAAGGTTTGAAGAGAAATGAAAAAATGTAAGCCAAATGATATGATCGATTGGGATGATCCTCAACCGACCATGGGCCTCTATTTTATAGAGGTGAGATGGTCTTATCCTGGAGAGCAACAGATCCCTCAAGTTTGAAAAGAAATTAGAATCAATCTGCTGAAAACTTTTTAAAATTGACACCACCGAAGTGTCCGGTAAAGTGCTGAATACTCCGGTGACCGGAGTCTGCTAGAATGCCGAAGTGTCCGTCGTGTAAATCCGAGAACCTAGAGGGCTCACCGGACAGTCCGATATCCTGTCGGACACTTCGATGGGCTAAGTGCCCCAGCCCGAGAGAGCTCATCAACACTCCGGTGAGCGAAGTGCCCCAACCTGATAGGGCTCACCGGACACTGCGTTGCTATACCAGATACTCCGGTGGGCGAAGTGCTCTAACCTGAAAGGGTTCGTCGGACACTCCGGCAACTTGCCGAACACTCCGGTGAACCTAATTTTTAGGTGCCAACACATAAAAATTTACTCATAAAAAAATTGCAGTATGGTTTTTCTCCATTAATTTAAATATTAGACATTCATCCTCCCTCAACTATCAAACAACACCTGAACATCTTAACATTGATGAAGGTGAGTATTTATGCACAGAAAAACGCATAATCTACTTCCCCATGTAAACACTATTGGGTGAAATGTGGATATTTATTCTGTTGAACATATGAAAAACATTGTGATAGAAAACTTATAAGAACACAAGCAGATTGCAAGGCCAAAGGTGACGATCAGCAGCCTCCCTATCCCGAGTCAAATTTCAGCTAATCTACCTAATAAATCATTTTAGTATTCATCAATCTAAAGATGTGTTCATAAGTGTTAGGAAAATTGTTTATTCAAGAGTTTAAAAATATGTATTACATAAGCTGTTAAAAGTTCTCTCAGAGAACTATAGTAGGGTTACTTTAGACAGTTACAATACGCTGCATCCAAGGCATAATGAATCAGACCATAAACAAATACAAAACCAAATTCACGGCCCCTCTAAATATCTGCTCCAAACGGCCAAGTAAAAATTTGACAATGTGAAACTCGGGAAATTATCAAGTCCTAGATCATAAAAGAAAAGTTTATTTCATTACCAAGCTAGAATTTTTACGCGCAAAAATTAGGGCGTTTGTTTTTCCAACTTTGCTATTAAAAAAAAATAATTGGCTGGTTCATCAAAGCAAAGCAGCAAGTGAAATCCGCCACCCACCCCAACAAATAGGTACTACTCCCTCCAGTTTTAAAATATTGACACCGATAAGTTTTAACATCAACTTTTTGACCATTCGTCTTATTAAAAATTTTTGTTTAAATGTGTAAAATTTTGTTATTATTTAATTTATCATTATTAAAATTTAAATCAATACTAATAATTTTACACGTTTTAATAAATTTTTTGAATAAAACAAATGATCAAAGTTAATGTTAAAAATCAACGACGTCAATATTTTAAAACTAGAGGGAGTACCTCCGTTTCAAAATATAACCAATCAAAAAATTTTATCTTCAACCAATAATATCTTGAAAATTACATAATTTTTATAAAAGTTTATTTAATGATAAATCTAAAATATATAATTTTTATGTGATAAAATATTATTAATTATATATTATTAGTGATCAAAGTGTTAAAAGTTTTACTTTAACTTAAACTTAAAAATGCTTATATTTTGAAACTGAAGAAATAACAAATATAAGGCTCATTTGGAACGCAGAAGTTTCACAAAAATCACACAAATTTTAAAAGAATTAGTTCAATTTCACAGAAAAAATGTAAAAAATGAAAAATTCCAGCGTTCCAAAAGAGGCCATAGCTGGGCATAAAAAAAAGGTAACTAATATATCTAGTACAATGGTTTACATACTGGGCGGCCAAAGCCGAATCATGCATGGAATGGTAGCAATAAGCTGCATAGTTTCCTGCTGTCCCAATACACAATGAAGTTACACTTACAGGTCAGATAGATTACGATTTTAAAATACCAATGGGTACAACTCTTTGTATGGCACTTCTGATCTAGCAGCAATATTACTTTCGCTGGATCACAGGGAGGTAGACACCTTCCGCTGCCAGCCACAGGTTGTCAGGGCGTTTGTCGGCAACACCACATACCTATAGAGACACAAACAAATACTTCAGTTGCCCTATTATTGTTGAAAGCAAGGGGTAAAATTGAAATTGTAAACATGTCAAATGAACTCACCTCTTGCTGCCCACCCGCAATTCGGGTGTACTTCCTGTCATGGCTGTGCAGATAGCCACCAGTATCTACATGGCGCAGTCGGATTTTCTGATCCTGCCGCCAAGTTTTCCCGACGCCCTCAATCTCAAGCCTGATTATGTAATGCCACAAGAAGTTCAGTTTGATTAAAGAGAATGGGTGACAGATCACCAAATTTATGGAAGAAGTGCTTACCTCCAGTAATCTCCAGTATCTGACTCACTATCACCACCAAAACAGCTAACCTAAGATTACAAGCATATAATGTTAGCATTATGGTGTTTTTTTCAAATAATATTGGTAATCTCAAATATAGCATTTCTACTACCAAAATACCAAAGCCATCAAACAGTTTGCATCCCTATCAAAAATAATCATAGGAGACAATGTTACACACACTACGCTGTTTTGCAACATGTGCTAAGGTTGTTGAAAAACTCCACAAATGTTTACAACTTGACAGTTAATTTACATAGATCCACTACATTTGATGGCCCTCTGTCTAAGAAAACCTTCTAGCATGGCCCAAAAATGAAAACGTTATTAGCTGACCTCCAAATTTCCAGTTATGGGAGAAGCATGAAGATGGCTGTGTAACCACTTTCTGGTCCTCATGTGTTGAAGCCTTACAATTGTTCCATGAGTTATCGGATCGCCTTGTTTTGCTGAAGAATCTAGTTGCGGTCTCACTATCTGCTTATATCATAAAAATAATTTCTCAATGGATTGACTGGTATCTTCTAACCATGAGTTATATAATGGTAGCAAATTCCCAAATATTCCAGCATTGCACAACCAAACAAAAGTAACAGTATGAGCACATGCATCAATACCCTTTTACCAATTATCATATTACAAATCATCTACGCTGCACTTATTACAGAATAGAAGATAGGTACGATGGGAAATCATCTTAGCATCAGTTTACCAGAAATAAGCCACAAAAAGACTCAATGGACAATAAAATACACTGTGAAGAAGGCACGTTTTCACACCCTGACAACTTTTTCAATGATAGCCAGGGGACATAGGAGCTTCTTCAATTCACACCCTCGATATAGTTTGTTGATTTGTTGAACGGCTGCTGATGTTCAGAGATATGGAACAAAGAACTTGACATATAATGGACCGTTTTATTGGTTGTGATTTTGAAGACATGGATCAACACCACCTTTTATATGGGAAAATTCAGAATGTAATATTGAACCAAATCTAATGGGATACTGACCCTTCAATTCCTCTAGTATAGGACTCCCAAAGATAGCAAACTGACTCCCTGACCCCGATCTAGACCTAGTTAACTGAGCCCCTGCCATAGCCGCATCTTTTCCATCAATAGTTATTTGAAAGCTTCTGCATAGTATCCCTTTAAAAGCTTTCTCTACAACTTCTCTCAAAGCAGAACATTTATTTGCTTCAACCACAAGTTTGAAAGGATATTTCTGACCGATATATTTTATCCAAAATTAGGAATGACCGCAGAAAATTAAAATGTGCAATCTTTGACTATCGTCAATCTTAATGTCATTAATAGACAATCTAATTTAATCCTAGTGACTCAGAATTTGTTCGAATAATTCATGACAAGTCCAGAATTTATAATACCTATATAATTGCCCCCACTATCTCATCTCTCATGAAGCCACATCATCATTTTTGTTTGCACCGTTCGATCACAACCCTTCCGACCATCTCGACTGTTCATGATTTAACCTTTTACCTCCTCTTCTCTCGTTTCGGACCCTCCATTCAACCCAACTCTTCCCCTACTCCTGGCAAATAACTGTGCATCCCTGTTGTAAATGGACCTCCACTACACCCCACATCCATCTCTTCAATTTCCAGGCTTCCAGCAACGCATTGCACTTGCATTCACGTATTGCTGGACAATCAAAAACCCAACAGCTCATCTGTTATTACGCCCAACATATCAGCCGTTACAATGCCCCTAATGGCATTTATCCTCCATAATCAGTACTAATAGTGATGGCTTAAGGATCTATCAGACGACTTCGTCTCCTTTCTTCTACTGCCCTTCCTACCTTCCGGTCGATTATCCTACCTTTCTCCCTATTTCTCTTCAATTTGTTCTGAATTTGCTTAATTTATTTTGTGCTTCCTTCAATTTGCACTGTATCATTCTTCAGAGGTTCTCATTAATCAACATAGTGATTTTTTTACCATAACTGTTTTTTTATACTCAATGTGATGAACTAATATATTAATTCACCTTACATGTAACAATTATGTGCATCTTGGAACACTATATCTTTCTCCACGTCTGAATTTTCTGATATATTATTTATTTGTTCAGGTAAAAAATTATCAAATTGTATTGGATTTTCTTAAATTATTCTTTATCTTCGTCTATTTATATTGTAGAATTCTTCAAAGGTTCTCATAAGTCAAAAAGTTGATTCAACTTTTTTTTAAACACTGCTTTTTTTCTTATCAACATGATGAACTAACATATTAATTCTCCTTGCGGATAACAATTATGTTAATCTTGGAAGACTATATCTTTCTTTTTTGAACAATGAGGACTATCTTTCTTCATGTCTAAACCTTCAGATATTTTCCTCATT
>BCLG01000605.1:73826-84823 GCA_001602295.1 Zoysia matrella | reverse complement strand
CCCCGGAGCAGATCGCGCTCGCCGCCTCCGCCGACGCCGGCTCGGTCTGGGTGTCCTGGGTGACCGGCCGCGCGCGGGTCGGGTCCGACCTCACGCCGCTCGACCCCGCCGCCGTCCACAGCGAGGTCTGGTACGGCGAGCGTAGCGTCGCTGCCACCGCCAGCGCCGCGTCCGGGTACGACTACCCGCACGTCGCCAGGGGCGCCGCGGAGGTGTACAGCCAGCTGTACCCGTACGAAGGCCTGCTCAACTACACCTCCGGCGTCATCCACCACGTCCGCGTCCGCGGCCTGCGCCCCGGCACGCGGTACTACTACCGGTGCGGCGACAGCGGCCTCGACGGCGGCCTCAGCGACGAGCGGTCCTTCGTCACCCTGCCCGCGCCGGGGTCCGGTGCGTACCCGCGCCGCGTCGCGGTGGTCGGCGACCTGGGGCTCACGGGGAACTCCACGGCCACCGTCGAGCACCTCGCCAGGAACGACCCCTCGCTGATCCTCATGGTTGGGGACATGACCTACGCCAACCAGTACCGCACCACCGGTGGCAAGGGGGTGCCCTGCTTCTCCTGCTCCTTCCCTAATGCGCCGATTCGGGAGTCCTACCAGCCAAGATGGGATGGCTGGGGAAGGTAACTAGTAATGTATCATTTCTTCAGCCAGGCCAACTCCCTATGAGATCCTTCAGTTCTTGGATCATCAACCGCGGTATGAATGTCTCTGAATGGTTTCAGATTCATGGAGCCGATTACGTCCAAGATCCCGATGATGGTGATAGAGGGAAACCATGAGATCGAGCCGCAGGGGCACGGTGGCGCAGTGACCTTTGCGTCGTACTTGGCGCGATTTGCTGTTCCGTCAGAGGAGTCCGGATCAAACTCCAAATTCTACTACTCTTTCAACGCCGGTGGCATCCATTTCATCATGCTTGGTGCATACGTCGACTACAACCGCACAAGTAATATTTCCTTGAATATATGCAATGCACTCTCAGAAGTAGAGTTTAATCACGATTTTGTCCGCAGCTGACAGTGTACCATATTGCAGGTGCTCAGTATTCGTGGTTAGAGAAGGATTTGCAGAGGGTAGATCGACGACACACGCCTTGGATTGTGGCAGCTTGGCATGCACCTTGGTATAACAGTTATTCCTCGCACTATCAGGAGTTCGAGTGCATGAGGCAAGAAATGGAAGGACTCTTGTACCAACATCGTGTTGACATTATTTTCTCGGGACACGTAAGTATCCGCATTTCCTGAAGGACTGATTCTAATTTCATTCCTTTATATGTCAGACAGTCAGAGTCAAGACTACCCTCTGTTTTCCGTAAGAAAAAGAATGGCTTTTGAAAGTTATCTCTATGGAAGTGGATGTTTCTCAGTACATCTGAATTTCTAAAATATCATTCATGTCCGGTTCTAGAAACCGTTGTCTATTGCTCAAGTCAAGGTCCATCATGGACATTTCATTTGATTCTAGGATGAAGATCTTTTTCCATATATCCGTTAAAAAGAGATTCTTGGATAATAGATTAAAACTGTCTCGATTTGATTGAGATAACTAACTTTTTGTTTTACTCTACATGGCTGATGAAGGTTCACGCCTATGAAAGGATGAACCGAGTATTCAACTACACATTGGATACCTGTGGCCCGGTTTATATCACTGTTGGAGATGGCGGGAACATTGAGAAAATAGACATCGATCATGCAGATGACCCTGGAAAATGTCCCTTGCCAAGTGATAACCAGCCTGAATTTGGTGGAGTCTGCCATCTCAACTTCACTTCGGGCCCTGCCAAGGGAAGGTTTTGCTGGGATCGACAGCCCGAATGGAGTGCATTCAGAGAGAGCAGTTTTGGTCATGGGATATTAGAGGTTACTTACTTCGCTTCAATTGTGTTTTCTTCAATAACGCATCGTATATTTTGCGTTTCCTATTATGTTTCCTTTCTATTTTTTAATCACACATATAGTTTGCATGGTATACATACAGGTTTTGAATTCAACATATGCCTTGTGGACATGGAACCGTAACCAGGATGCTTATGGAGAAAACAGCGTGGGAGATCAAATCTACATTGTACGGCAACCTGAGAAGTGTTTACTGCAGCCTTCGAGTGCGTCTTGGGATAACTGGTGACCTGATATGTTGATCAATTTGCACTATTTATATGCATGTTATAGCATCTATTCATACCCGTGAGATTCTCAGTTGTTCACTTTCTTGGCCATTGTTCTGGACAGTTCCTCTGCAGGATGCGGGACGCCCTTCGTTGGGTAGCAGTTCGGCTGAGAGCGGGGCTGTTACCATTCGCCGACTCCTTTGGAATATATCTGTAATTACATGTATAGTTTTCATCAGTACAGTTGAAGAAACACATATACTACAAAGCATAGGCTTGATTTAGTAAAGTCTGAGAGCAAGGATGCAAGATGCAAAAAAAATTTCATGAGGAGATATGTTCTGATTCTGTTTGATGTGTGGGGTCAACAATCATTGCTTCATTCTTATACAGTGAAATTTGGTGAACACCTTTGTGGGTCCATACACCATATTACGTGAGTTGAAAGTCTTATTCTATTATTGCTGCATGGTCCAGCTACCCAACATTTTCATGTCTGTCCTGTTCATGGCCCTTTGCTGCTGCTCCACTTTCCTCCTCTGGTAGGAGCGTAAGTTTACCGGTGTTTCTTTCAGAAGCAATGATGGTTGATTGAATTTTTCTTAAAAAATAGGATGGTTGATTAAATTTTTCTTCAAATGAAAGGATGGTTGATTAAATTAGGTGTTGTTCTGTTGGGAATTTTTTTTTTCTCTGTATCTGCACGAGCACCCACTATGTAAGAAAATATCAAATCAGACAGTCCTTGGAGACTTGGAATTAAGACGCATCTGCAATGATATACTTGTCGGGCTCACGTACCCGGGTACCCGACAGTCCGTGTTCGAACGCATGAGGCCTCGAGTTAGGGGTCGGGCGACCGCGGGATTCGACCTTTCGGACGGCGATTTACGACAGTCAAGCCCTAGCCACGCTGACACACGGAGACTCCGGCTTCCGAAAGCCGACCCCTGGGGAGTAAGTACCGCGTTATGATACATTTACTCTGCCGGTCAACTGCCATCCGTCCTAACGGGACGGGGCGAGATTCACCACGGCAACACTCCAGCAGAAAGCTGCAACGGCTGCTGGACAAGACACGACAGCACTGTAGCCGGCACAGCGGCGCCGGACAAGCGTCACAGTACCCGCCGCTACGCGCGATGCGACGGGTCACGATCACGCCTGAATGAAGCAAAATGATGGCGACAACGACGGAAGGGCCCACCTGTCGACGAGACGGCAGGATCGCGTAGAACCCACCACTTGTAACCCCGGGCCCCTTCTATATAAGGAGGACAGGGGGGCGATAAAAAAGAACCACGACAGAGAAGAACGAAACAACCCAGAACCGTCACGAACACACGAGAGACAAATCCACGAGCTCCATTGGAGCCCAGGGTCCTTGCGTCCTCCCGAGCAAGCACCCCCGCTTGCCCACATTTCGGATCCTCCCGCGAAGAGAGGATCCCGCCTTTGTAACATTATCATCGAGATAATCCACCCCCTGAACGTAGGGTATTACACCGCTCGAGGTGGCTCGAACCAGGTAAAAATCTCCTTAGTCTTCTTTAGACTAGGCCACATCGAATCCGGAGGCACACCTCCCCCGCGATCGTATATTTACTGTGCCGGTAGTCAGAACGTCGACAGTTGGCGCGTCAGGTAGGGGGGCATTCTCTTTTGGTGTGCTCTCGTTTCGGCTTTTCGATGGCTTCATACTTTGCTGTCGTGGGGGATATTTCAGTCTCCCACCTCCTCTTCGGGGACTTTACGGTCGCTGTCTCTAAAGACGGCCGGTCGTGGCAAGTTCCTACTTTCACCTCTGAGCAGGCTTTTCACTTCGGGAGCCTGAACTTCGTCGCGAATGAAGGCGGCGAGCTCCGCCTCCAGTCTCTGTGCAAGAGACGTCCTCCTCGGTGGCCCCGGAGCCATCTCATCCTGTGGCACGACCCGTCGAGAGAGTGCCTCACTCTTTACGCCCCGAAGGGCGCAGAACCGGCGACTCCTGGCAACACGCCGCTGGGTGCCAACCTATCCCTACACCCCGCGGTAGACGCCGCCGGCCAAGTTTGCCCGCCCAAGGGACGCACTGGCAGCCCCGAGCTTAGGGGCAAGGCTGCAGCCGGGCCCAGCGACGCGGCACGGGCTCGGGGACGGTCCACCTACCAGCAGCTCGCAGCTGGAGGGCCGCCGACCTTCGACACCCCGCTCGAGAACCTCGCGGCGGCAGCGTGCATCCTCAACGAGACCGCTGCTCCTGAGGACCCAGCACTGAGGGAAGTGTACGACCGCGTACGCTTCTACCTCGACAGCGCGCTTCAACAACCAGAAGCGTCCCTCCGGCCTCAGCAGTCGGAGACGAGAAGCAACCGCCGGTCCCAGGATCGGCGGAGCTCGGCACACGACAGCCGAGTCGAGGAACAAAATCCTCGACACTATGCAGGGTCGGTCCTCCCACGACTCGGCCCCAACCGCGACGCCCGCGACACCATCGACGCCAGACGGCAGGCGAGGAGTGAGCTCCGCGCCGAGTCCCGGCGGAGACGCTCCCACGACCGCTACTACCGACGTGGCTCCCTCGACTCTAGGAGCCTGAGTCCTGATGGAATCGGACCCAGAGCGTTCGGATCGCTCATCTGGCATGCGAAATTCCCGCAGAGATTTCGCGCCCCGACCACCATCGGCCGCTACAACGGGGAGACGAACCCCGTCCACTGGCTCGAGGACTACCGTCTCGCCTACAGGACCGGAGGAGCGGACGACCTGTTCGCCATCCAGTACTTACCGCTCTTCCTCACCGACTCAGCCCGAGGGTGGTTCGAACACCTCCCCGAGGTCTACATCCAAGACCGGAGCGACCTGCGCCGAATCTTCGTTGGCAATTTTTAAGGAACTTACATGCGCCCAAGTAACTCCTGGGACCTCAAAAATTGTAAGCAGGGGCCCCGCGAGTCGCTCCGGGACTACATTCAGCGCTTTTCACGAAAGCGCAACGAGCTCCCCAACGTCAGCGACGTCGACGTCATCAACGCCTTCACCTGCGGAACGACGTCTAAGGCGCTCGTCCACAAGTTGGGCCAGAGGAACCCTCGGACGGCCCGAGACCTCCTCGACATCGTCACAACCTTCGCCACCGGAGAAGAGGCCGTGTAGGCCAACTTCGACCGAGGTCGGGTGAAGGACGAAAGGTCGGGGACCGACTGTCGGGGGGACCGCCCCTATGACCGGTACGCGGACCGCCGCAACGAGCGGGGCGGCGGCAGCTCGAGCCGCAAAAAGGGCAAGGGTCGGCGCCACGATGACGACTTCGTTGCCGCCGCGGACCATCCAGCTCGACCCCCGACCAAGAAGCCGGCCAACCACGACGTCCACTTCGATAAGATGCTCGACCGGCCCTGCCCCAACCATTCTATGCCGGTCAAGCACACCCTTCGAAATTGCCACCTGACAAGAAGGTTCTTCATGAGCGAACTCCAGACTGACTCCTCGGCGGCCAAGACCAACCCTCAAACTAAGGGTGCCGAGGAAGATGTCGGCGCAGCCTTCTCCGAGCCGGAGGACTGCCTCATGATCTTTGGGGGCCCCGCAGCCTACTGCAAATCCCGCGGCCGCCAAAAGAGGACCTGACGTGAGGTCAACGCTGCCAACCCTGCGGTTCCCTACTAGCTCAAGTGGTCCGAAGCCCCGATCACCTTCGATCGGGCTGATCACCCGGACCATGTCCCGCAGCCCGGGCGCCTCCCGTTGGTGCTCGACCCCATCGTCAGCTCCGTGCACCTATCGAAGGTGTTCATGGACGGAGGGAGCGCTCTCAACATCCTCTGTGCCGACACCTTCCGGGCGATGAAGCTGACGGAGGCTGACCTTCGCCCGACCCACGCTTCGTTTCACGGAGTCGTCCTCGAGTCGCTCGGTCCACGCCCCTCGATCAGATCACGCTCCCAGTCACATTCGGTGACCGGAGCAATTTTCGGACCGAGTCGCTTAACTTCGAGGTGGTCGACTTCACCAGCGCCTACCACGACATCCTGGGCCGGCCATGCTACGCGAAGTTCATGGCCATTCCTAACTATGTCTAGCTGAAGCTGAAGATGCCCGGGCTAAAGGGCATCATCACGGTCTCGTCACGCTTCCAACACGCTCTGGCGTGTGAGCAGGAAAGCTTCGAGCTAGCCACCGCCAAATCGGGGCCGGCCCAGCTGGACGAGATCCGCAAAGCAAAAAGGTCGGACCCAGCGCTCCACTCCAGGGTCTCGTCGTCGACATCCTTCAAACCCGCCGACGACTCCAAGGAGGAGGCTCTCGACCCCGCCGACCCCTCCAAGAAGGCCAGGATTGGAACAGCGCTTTCCAGCGAATAGAAAAGCGCGCTCGTCGACTTCCTCACCCGGAATCGGGATGTCATCGCGGGCTCTCGGCCCGTCAAGCAGCGACTCCGATGTTTCGACGACGAGAAGCGCCAAGGCATTGGGGAAGAATTGAAGAAGCTCCTAGATGCTAAGTTTATTCAAGAGGTCTACCACCCCGAGTGGTTAGCCAACCTTGTAATGGTGAAAAAGAAGACCGAGCAATGGAAGATGTGCGTTGACTACACGAGTCTCAACAAGGCCTGTCCGAAAGACTCCTTCCCTCTCCCGCGCAATGATCAAGTGGTGGACTCGACCGTCGGGTGCGAAACCCTGAGCTTCCTCGACGCATACTCTGGGTATCACCAAATTTCTATGCGTGAGTCCGATCGGTCAGCCATGTCCTTCATCACGCCCTTCGGGTCCTTCTGCTATGTCACTATGCCATTCGGGCTCAAAAACGCTGGGGCCACATACCAGCGCTGCATGCAGAAGTGCTTTCACGGCCAGCTAGGACGAAACCTAGAGGTCTATGTCGACGACATCGTCATCAAGACTCGGCAGGCTTCCGACCTCGTCCAAGACCTGGATGAGACATTCGCGAACCTCCGTCGCTATCGGATCAAACTGAATCCCGAAAAATGCCTTTTCGGGGTTCCCTCGGGCAAGCTACTCGGGTTCGTCATCTCCGAGCGGGGGATCGAAGCGAACCCCGAGAAGATCTCCGCGATCCTTAACCTCGGGCCCATTAGCAACGTCAAGGGTGTCCAGAAGCTGACCGGATGTTTGGCGGCCCTCAGCCGCTTCATCTCAAGGCTCGACGAAAAAGCGATGCCCTTCTACCGGCTGCTACGAAAAGCAGAGCGGTTCACCTGGACCACTGACGCCTAGGAAGCCTTCGATCGGCTTAAGACCCTGCTCTCATCGCCGCCAATCCTTGCAGCCTCGGCCCCAGAGGAGACCTTTCTCCTCTATATCGCGGCGACATCGAAAGTCGTCAGCACTGTCCTCGTCGTCGAGCGAAAGGAGGAGGGTCGGACCCTGTCTGTTCAGCGACCTGTCTACTTTGTCAGCGAGGTGTTGGCCGACGCCAAGACTCGGTACACCCAGGTAGAAAAGCTGATCTACACCGTTCTCATCACAAGCCGCAAGCTGCGACACTACTTCACGAGCCATTCCATCCGCGTCGTCACCAGCTTCCCACTCGGGGAGATCGTCGGTGGCAAGGACACGGTCGGGCGCATCGCCACGTGGGCCATGGAACTCCTGAGGCTCGACGTCGCTTTCGTCCCTCGGCAGGCCATCAAGTCCCAGGCCCTGACCGACTTCGTCGTCGAATGGACCGAGGCTCAGGAACCGCCGGCCCCCGGTACCGTCGAGTACTGGACCATGTGCTTCGACGGGTCCTGCATGCTCAAAGGGGCTGGGGTCGTCCTGATCTCCTCGAAGGGAGACAAGTTCCGCTACGTGCTGCAGTTGCAGTTCCGCGCCTCCAATAACGCGGCCGAATACGAGGCGCTCCTCCACAGCCTGTGAATGGCCACCACCCTAGGCGTTCAGCGCCTCTACGTCAAGGGCAACTCTGAGCTGGTCGTCAGTCAAGTCATGAAGACTTCTAGCTGCTGAGACCCGAAGATGGAAGCCTACTGTCAAGAGGTCCGCAAGCTCGAAGACAAGTTCGATGGACTCGAACTCCATTACGTTCTACGTCGGGACAACGAAATCGACGCCCTCGCTAAGATGGGCTCGGAGCATGAGCCGGTCTCCGACGGCATCTTCCTCGAAGTCCTCACCAAACCCTCCATCAGGGTCGCGGAAGGGCCGCCCGTCGAGGGACCGAGCGGCGAGCCGACCCCTGGACCAGGGGCAGAGATCATGGTGCTCGCCCCCAACTGGTCCCACGATATCTTCGTTTACCTTCAGAACGGCACTCTCCCGGCCGACGCCAATGGAGCCAGGAAGGTCATGCGACAAAGCAAGGCCTACGTCATTTTGGACGGCGAGCTCTACAAGCGAAGCACGAGTGGTATACTGTAGCGCTGCATCCCTCAGGAGCAGGGCATGCACCTGCTCGACGATATCCACTCAGGCATCTGTGGTCATCATGCGGGACTCAGAACCATCGTCGGCAAAGCCTTTTGACAAGGCTTCTACTAGCCGACAGCCATGGTCGACGCCCAAAAGCCCGTCCGAGCTTGCTAAGGCTGCCAGTTCTACGCCTGACAGGCGCACCTGCCGGCCCAGGAGCTCCAGACGATCCCGATCGTTTGGCCCTTCGCTGTCTGGGGACTCGACATCCTCGGGCCATTCAAGAGAGCACCCGGCGGCTTCACCTATCTCTTCGTCGCCGTCGACAAGTTCACCAAGTGAATTGAGGCCGAGCCGGTGCCCAACATCACTTCAACCCGGGCGGTCGGGTTCATCCGTAACATCATCTGTCGGTTTGGGGTCCCAAACACCATAATCACCGACAACGGCGCGCTGTTCACCGGTCGGCAATTCCGAGAATTCTGCGACGAGTATCACATTCGCTTGGACTTCGCCTCTGTGGCGCACCCAAAGACGAATGGGCAGGCCGAACGGGCCAACGAGATGATACTCCAAGGTCTAAAGCCACGGATTTACGATTCCGTCAGGCAGGCAGCTGGACGATGGGTGAGCGAACTCCCGTCGGTCCTCTGGGATCTGCGAACGACCCCCAACAGAACCACCGGATTCATGCTGTTCTTCATGACGTTCGGAGCAGAAGCGACGCTGCTGACCGACCTCGATTACGACTCTCCGCGAGTCCGAGCCTACGACGAGGAAAGATCGCAGGTCGCGCTGTAGGACAGCCTCGACCAGCTGCAAGAGGCGCGCGAAGTCACTCTCCTGCGCTCCACCAAGTACCAGCAGAGTCTACGGCGACTGCACGCTCGGCGCGTCAAAGGTCAGGCGCTAAACGTAGGAGACATTGTGCTGAGAAGAGTGCAAATGAAGGCCGACCAGCACAAGCTGTCGCCTCCTTGAGAGGGACCCTTTGTAATCAAGCACGTCCTAAGGCCCGGTGCTTACAAGCTAGCAACCGAGGACGGTCGAGAACCCGCGAACGCATGGAATATCGAGAACCTCCGACGGTTCTACACTTAATAAAAACAGCTAAGTTTTCGTGACTTTGCTCTTGTTTTTCTCGTTTTGGGCTGCGAGCCGAGGCTGTCCCGGCCACACCCCGCACCCGGGGGGCTACTTACCTCCACCCTCTCGAGCGTCGAAATGATCGACCTCGTTTTTTCGTTCATCATTTATCGATTTTTTGCGCCAGGGCGCCGCTCCCTGTTAACTCGTTACGTCTTTTCGTCTTTTTGTTTCCTCGGGGTCGGATCCTCGACCCACGCCGAACTCGCGGGTGACCCTCAAACGACATACTTCGCGCGCGTTTTTCGTTCGAAGCCTTCCCGTCGCTATACTATCTACGAATCGAGAGCCGATGACGCTCTACGGCTGTATCGGGCCCGACACTCGACCCTACGAGCTATATTCGGCCCATTCGTTTGATTGACGCTAAAAGGGGCGCGAAAAACAGTCGCAGCATGCGAAGGGGGGGTCGGAAATTCACATTCAAACTCGCAAAAGTTTCTCGAACGATATTCTTTGAACGATATTCTTTATTAATACAATAACACTTTTTACATATTCGGGCTTATACATAAGGAAACAGGCCGAATCGCTCGGGCAAGAAGTCCTCCGTTTTGAAGTCGGCGACGGCCTTCACCCCCGGCTCCTGTGCCTCCACCGAGATCGCGTCCTGCTGCTCGTCCGAGTAGCCCGATGCGAAGCCCTCGACGACCTTGCTGAGATCCGCATCCGGATAATGGGAGCGGACCCGTCCTCCAGCGCCCTCATCACGACGTCGGAGACGACCTTCGGGAGCTGCTGCAGAGCGTGCGCGACGACCCCCGTCGGTACGGAGTCCGGCACTCCAGAGTACAACTTCCCAATGAGGTTCAGACTCGCCGACCTCAGGGTCTGAACCTCGCCCGCCAATCCTGCATTCCAAAACGTCAGCAGAGAACCGAAGACAAAAATAGAGCGAATAGGGAGGGGCCGACCCTTACCGTCCCGCTCTTTTGCGGCGGCCTCGGCGGCCTGCCCCGCCTGATCGAGGCTCTTCCGAAGGCGCTCTTCTGGATTTGGGCTGCCGAGAGCTCTTCCTAGACCTTAGTGGCCTCTTCACGCGTCTGGCCGAGGTTCGCCGCCGCCTGCTCAACCTCGGACTGGAGCACCACCCGCTCCGACTTCAGAAGGTCGATCTGCTCGAAGGCACGGTCGCGCTCCACTTTCGTCATGCGCAGCGTCTACTCCAGGGTCAAGCGGGCCCCTTCGGCGTGCTGGTGGAGGAGCCCGGGGCGCCGCATCTCGGTCTCGTGCTCCGCTGCTTGTCGACGAAGGCCTGCAATACCACGAGTTAGAGCCTGACCCCAAGGGTCGAAAGAACACATAGCGACTTACCGACGACCGTGCGGTTGGCCTGCTCGAGGGCCACCGCGGTCCGGGTGGCCCGAGCCTCGG
>BCLG01000605.1:0-56661 GCA_001602295.1 Zoysia matrella | reverse complement strand
CGCCGCCTGCGCCGCAACCAGAGCGACGGCGGCGCCGCCGGCGCCGGGTTCGGCGCGGCGACGGCGGCGTCGGCGAAGAAGAGGAGGAGCTGGAAGACGTCCGAGCCGGTCACCGCCATCATCGGGGACCAGCTCCGCAAGTCGCGCTCCGACGCGGCGTCGTCGACGGTCGCGAGGCGGAACGTGGCGCGGGTCACCACGCCGGAGAAGAAGATGGCTCCCGCGCCGGTCGCCGGTGAGGTGAAGAAGGTGGTTGTCGTCGAGGTGGCCGAGCGGACCCCACCGCCGCCGCCGCCGGAGGAGGAGGAAGCCAAGGACGCGGCGGAGGAGGATGAGGAGGAATTGGAAGAGGAGTTGGAGACAGAGGAGGAGGACGACGAGGAGCAAGACAAGGAGATGCTGGATCAGGATCGCATGGCCGTTGACGAGGACGATAAGGCTCTGCACCAAGGCAAGGAATACGTAGCTCTCGGACCACTGCTAGATTCGTTTCTCGGTGAACTAATGTGTCGGTGCTTGTGATTCAGCGGAGGATGACGACGACGATGACGAACAGGATCTTGAGCCACCGACAAAAGGCGGGTGAAAAATTTTACCAAATTTCCTCTGCTCTTTGTTGTTTCCCTGGCTTTTCTTGCTTGCCCAGTTCCAACTGCATTGCTTCTCGGCTTAATCGGATTAATATGATAGGAATTACGCCTATGCTCGTCGACGATGAACGATCGGCTAACCCGGAACCAGTGATGCCGCCACCACCAGGTTTCCTTTCCTTACAATCACTTCACTTTTATCTGCATTTTTTTTTTTTTGCTGAGATGAAGTCAATCAACTTGCTTCACCGATCCTAATTTTCTGTTCTCTATCGGTCCAGAGAAGAAACTATCATCAGCCATCGACCTCCGAGCGATCAATCCTGAGCCCATGACCCCTCCTCCAGGTGAGTGAGATGCGAAACTCATGCTGATCCAGATCAGTCTTTGACTCCCCCACAACCAGCTGCTCCAATCCTCTCGAAAATGCAGTGGAGAAGAAGCCGGCGTCAATAATCGTTCACCGCATGACAAACTTTGAGCCGGCAAAATTTTCTCCAGGTTAGATGCGATTTAAGAGAAAATGATCAGATTACATGGGATGCAACTCGCATTTCCCTTGTTAACTTCATTTTTTTAACTTTCGTGGTCTATTTTAGAGAAGAAATCCTTGCCGGCAATCGGTCGCCGGGTATCCAAGCAAGAGCCTGTCAGCACTCCTCCCGGTGAGTGGTACCAGCGTTTACCTAATCGCTTTGTGATCTTGGTCTTCTCCACGTTGCTCTGTTATTAGTTAATGTTTTCGTTCGGTCTTGAAGTTGAAGAAGAGTACGAAGAAATTCAGGGCAGGCCATCTGCACCCAGCAGAAGCCATGCAAGAATGCAGAACGTTGGTAATGTTTAGTTTTGCCTCTGAGATAAGCAATTTGATATTGTTTTCACTGATAACGTATCCATTTTTTTGGTCCTTGTGTTTTTCTAGTGGATTTGGTGATGTGGAGAGATGTATCAAAGTCTGCACTTGTTTTTGGTCTAGGGACATTCTTACTGATCTCCTCTTCATATGCCAAAGACCTGAATTTCAAGTAAGTCACGGTTCAGTGTTTACTGCACTGTCGCTCTCAAGTTAGGTATTAGTGGTAGTTTAAAGAATTTCAACAGTAATAGGAGGGCAGTAATCACCTAGCTAATCCTTGTGAAATATCTGAACTGTGCAGCACGATCACGGCAACTTCATATGGAGGCCTACTCTACCTCGGCCTAAGATTCTTGAGAAAGTCCATACTGAACAGGTAACTAACAATTTCCTTGGATTACCTGCATAGTAGACCGTGAAAAAAAGTAAATTCTGTAGTTTTTTAGCATGAATTGCCATTCGATAAAAAAATTCAGAGGCGAAAACATGGACTGCGACGACGAGAGGAACAATGAGAGGTGCTACCTGGTTGGGGAGGAGGAGGCCATCTGGTTGCTGAGACTGGTGCTGCCCTACGTCAACGAGGTGCTCCTGAATCTGAGGGCCCTCTTCTCCGGCGAGCCTTCGACCACCATGAAGGTAGGTACAGTGAGGAAAGGAAACTTACTGGCTGCCTCTGCCACAACATTGTACTACCACCGGTTATTAGAATCTGGGGTAGATCCATGAATAGATAGACATCTCTGGATTCGTACTACTGACAAACAAAAGGACACATGATGTGCTCTGGTTTGCAGCTGGCACTGCTGCTGTTCGCCATGGCCCGGTGCGGCAACTTTGTCACCCTCTGGACCTTGGCAAAACTAGGTAAGTACTGCACATTCTTCTCTCTTATTATCTGTGCACGCTTTGTTATTATCTGTTCATCTTATAAGAAATAAAAAAAAATGTTAGGAAAAAGCCGGAGAGAGAATTTGGTACAGCTACTATGATGCACAAGCTTAGCTTTAACCATAATTTATGTTGTTGAGACCAAGTGCATCAGCAGCTTTACGTGCGTAGCCAAAGGTACAGGGAGAATCACTGACTTTTTGTACGCTTGCTCTGGACTTTACGTGCAGTGTTTTTTGGGGTCTTCATCATCCCGAAGGTGTGCTCCTCTTACTCCACGCAGCTGGCGAGATACGGTAGGTGGTGCTAGCCCTCCTCCTCCATCTTCAGCTTTTATTTAATAGTTTTTGCAGCTGCAAAGGTGCTATGAAAACACATACTACTAAACGATACTATAGGCAAGAATGGGTGACCCACACACACTGAAATGTGGGCCCTACTACTGTGGGACCCCATCTATAATAATAATCTGCCTTATTTGGCGCGCCGTTTTGACGGCCACAGCTGCTTTGTTCGTACTAGTACAAGTGTGGTGTTGGATCCAATGTTTCCTCCACTGTTAACGTTGGAGCAGCACTAATTTTACTTTTACTGGTCCGCAAAAGCCAAAGCACTCGAGGATGTGTGCATTGGTGGTCTGACCAAGGTAAATTGTGGTGCATGCACAGATGAATTTGATGAAAGTTAGGCACATAGGTATCGGGATGGCACAGATCTGTGCTCACTGAAAATATTCCACTATGGTAGTACTAGTACTCTAACAGTAGATTAATATGATACTAGCGCATATATAAAAACAGACAAGATAGAATAGTTTACACAAGATTGATGAGTAGTCTGTGCTATTCAACCTAGATTTGATTACAAAATAGTACCAGGAATTACAGTGTAGAAGGAGTAGTACGTAGTAGTTAGGTATTGTTACCGACGGTAAAAGTGAATCGGTCACTGCTTTGGATCCGAGGAAAAAGTGTATTAGCAGAGGTAACTTTCGCGTCGGAGCGGGGGCACGCACTGTTACTCCTCCAACCTTTTGCACGTGCGAGCTGTCGCGCTGTCACTTGGCGCCGTGGGGGGAACGGGTCGAAACAATAGCGTGGAATTGACAGATGCTGTCCCTGGCGGCCAGACCAACTTTGATTCCTTTCTTTTTCGTATTGGTAGGGGGAAAAGTGAGAGAATCTCCAATCGCTTCAAATTGAGGATTAATTGCCGAAACCACTTTTGATTTTTTTTATATTGGCGGACTGCACAGTTATAAGCTGGCTAGCTGCATCTCAATCGCGATCAAATTTAGGTGTCATTCAGTCACGTAAGAGGGCTGATGACTTTCTACGGTCTATATCCTGTTGTCCAGCCGGATGCACCTACTCCTGGACATCTCTGCTTGAACCATACCTCTTTGGTGTTCTCTGTAGCTGTGATCCCTGAGCCCTGGATTTATATGTACGGTATCCCATCCTGTTTTTCTTCCATCACTAATTTAATCTGGCACTCACATCATAATTCATGGTAGCTAAATGGCAGTAGGCAAGATATACAGTGGTACAAGTTAACTTATCCTTGATAACTATAAGTAGGCTGTAGGAGATTCTTTTACCACGTGAGTATCATCTACGGTAAATATTGTGCCTTAATAGTTAATTTGATTTAGCAAAAGTTAACAGGATGCTTTTGAAGATGCTCTTATCCCCTTTCACCTAGGACATATACTGTGAGTCAGTACTGAAGCTTCCTCGCTTTGCCCCTTGCCATGTGCAGTGTTGGCACTCGAATCGCTTGCTTCCAAACGTTTACTCCCTTCGTTCTTAAATGGATAGATGTCGTCGTTGATTTGTACGATCAACTTTGATTATTTGTTTTACTTAAAAAATTTGCTTGAATATAACAAATTTTAAGTTATGATTTAAATAAATCTAATGATAAATCAAATTATATCAAAATATATAAAATTTATCAATATTTTTAATAAAATAAATAGTCAAAATTAAATTTAAAAATCAACAGCGAAATTAATTAAAGAACAGAGAGTGGTCTCCCGTCCACCCAAGCAGCTGCTCCTCCTACCTCCCCAAATATAGGGCCACCTGTCGTTCAACACCCTACCAACCCGCCCAAAAGTTAAACCAATGGCCCTGTGACATGCTACTCACAACTTTTGTTTGCCATCATCGAAAGCATTTAAAAAAAAAAAAAGATCCTGATAGGCAGCCTGATGATGATGTTGCTGCGCTACCATATCTGCCACTATGTTTTTCATTATCTATGCCTTTTAGTTATATTATTATCCGTACCGATTAGGCTCATATTACAAATTGGAAGCATCATGTGGATGGAGTTGTTTACGGTGGGATTCCTCATAGCGTGACACGTTAGTGAGTGAGCTTCATTTGTACCGTGCTTCCTTCGTACTGTTAGTTACATATTTATTTGTTCCAATATAACTCTTTCCTGTAAACATCAGAATAAAACATACGCAGCTGGTTACATAATGTCAGTATTCATCTCGTAGTTGGCAGACTACTTTATTTTTATTGCAAACGTTTATAAAGCAGTTTATCAAAAGAAACAATACAGTGAACTTTATGCTTTTCGCTCTCTCTGGTATTTTTTTAATGATAACAGGGCACTAGCACTTAAATAGACCCTGCTTTTACTGGTCCTTAATCATAGTGTTAACTCCATCTGATGGGCAAAGCTCTCCAGGGATGCGACAAACCTGGCAGTCAGCAAACCAGCATTCAATTGGCCATGCGTATGATGATAAACTTTGGACAGACCACCATAATTCCTGGTCCTAACTTTGTTCAAAAATTAAAGCGAAGTAAAAAAAAAAGGAAAAGAAAGAGGATAAGATTATGTTTTGTTGTGCAGTACTATTTCTGAAGATTGTTGCTTCATTTTTTATGGCATGCAGGCAGATTTTGGCTGGAGAGGTTTAGAGATGCATGGGAGTCTTGCTCCCACAAGAAGGCGGTTGTGGCTGCCATCTTCACTCTCGTCTGGAACGTCTCCTCCACGGTTGCACGGGTCTGGGCCGGTAATCACACTGTCCCACCTGGAACTAAACTAAATTTCTTACGAGTGCACTCTCCAGTTCAGCTGCATGTTTGCTTCCTGTATTTCAAATTTCTGGGAAAAAGGGTGAAACGGAGTTTTTTTTATTTATTTGAATCTCTTAGCAAATCTTCATAGGACATGGCTAAACCATATTGCAATGTATACAGATGTATGTGCATGTGAAGCACTTCTACTCTGGCGCAGTAATTCTAATCAACTTCCGTTATTTTTGTTTGTGCAGTGTTCATGTTGGTGGTGGCGATGAAGTGCTACCAGCAGCGCATGGTGGAGTTCGGTTGGAGCAGCAGCACGGTCGAGGAGGGCGCCCAGGAAGCAGGAGACGGTGCTCACCGAGAGGAGCCTCCAGCAAAACCGGCCCCGGCCAGGCCCCAGGACGAGCCACAGGGCCTCGGGGCAGCGGCACCACGGCACCGACGAGTGCCGGTCTCCGGCGAGTTCGCGAGGGAGAGACTGAGAGTGAGGGGCGGCATTCAGCCCAGGTGATAGAAAGAAATTCATAGCCTGTATTTTCCATTTCTCGTTACTCTCTTTTTTTTCACCCTTTTGTAGTTTTGAACGTTGCGTGATAGGTTGGTTTTACACGCCGGACTGGTCCGGGTGTCTTGTACGTTTGAACATGTAGGAAAATAGAAGGCAATAATGTCATGAATCTGCATCTAGCTTGTCGATTTGGTCCATAAACACACATGCGATTCACCAGCAGTGAAACAATGAATCTGGAAAGTTATCAATGACTACTATATGGTGGCGAATCTTTGTATTTTGGTAATTATAATGTATATTTTTTAACATGTGTTATGATAAGATTATCATTTCATAAAGTTTGATTTTAAGATTTATTTTTTATTGAGAAAAAATTCTAAAGAGGTAAATTGACCCATAATCACATTTTGATGGGTAAATTGACCCATAATCACTTAGAGGGTTATCTGGACTTAATTTATATTTGAGGGGAGCATTATTATTGTTAGCTACTCTCTCTATTCCTAAATTAATATCGTCATTGACTTCTAATATTAAGTTTGACAATTCGTCTTATTAAAAAAGTTTGATGAATATCGCATATTTTGTTAAAATTTACTTTATCATTAATTATTTGAACCACAACTTATAATATTTTATATTTAATTTTTTTATAAAACGAATGCTCAAAATTTGATGTTATAAGTCAAGGACGACAATTATTTACAAAGGGAGGGGGTATGTGCCAACCCAATATTATTGTTCTGTCCACTGAAAATTTTATTTTAAGGTTTTGTATGCCTAGCTCTCCAAGCTGCATCGGCCTTGCCGTTCTCCATTGGCATTTTCACATCCTATCCATAACCTCTCCTTATTTTATCAATGTCTTTGATTGCTCATTTTTGAAGTGGAATAGCGTAGGGATGCAAATTTGCTGATTTTTAAATGAACTAACTTTCCTTCCACCTTGTATTGTTAGAACAATAAAATTAAACTACAAGTTTGACTCACAACTATCCATTGGGTACCCATTTGCATCCCTATCATCATAGGATAGATTAGTAGCAATTCTATGTGGCAAATTCTAAGGTGGACTCAAATGAATATAAGCCGTTCATTTACACGGATCTCGAGAAAGAAATCGTTCTTTTACCTCTTAGAAGGTAAAAGCACTAAAATAATTAATAATTGTTATAATATTTAAATTGGAAGGGAATCAACAAGTTATGAAAAGTTACATGTGTAGTATATTAGGTAAATAATTATTTTAGAAATAAACGTCATCATCGAAAAGAAAATTGCTCCATTGAAGGAAATTTCATTGGAGACATAGTTATTTTTTTTCTTTTCAAAATTCGACGGTTTAGATTGATTCGGGGTTCTTTTAGGAGGTGAAAGAAGGGGAGATGGTCTACTGTTGATATCCAAAAATCACAGAGACACTGGAGTATCCGACATGTTGCCGGAGTGCCCGGTGAGCCCTCTCGGATTCAGCCACTTAGTCCACTGGAGTATCCGGCACGCTGTCGGAGGGTCCAGTAGGCCCTCTTGGGTTTGGGCACTTTGCCCACTGGAGTATCTGGCACTTTGCCGGAGGGTTCGGTAGGCCTCTCGAGTTCTCAGAATTGCACGACGGAACTTCCGGCACTTTACCGGAGACTTCGGTAATGTCGATTTAGAAAAGTTTTCAGCAGGCTGATTCTAATTTCTTTTCTAACTC
The DNA here is from genome assembly GCA_001602295.1 of Zoysia matrella. Taxonomy (NCBI): domain Eukaryota; kingdom Viridiplantae; phylum Streptophyta; class Magnoliopsida; order Poales; family Poaceae; genus Zoysia; species Zoysia matrella. The sequence goes on along the minus strand of BCLG01000605.1, from coordinate 49,061 downwards.
GAGAGATTAGTTTCCCTGCGAGATAAGTCTATCCCACTTCTATAAAACAGAGGCCCATGACCGGTTGAGGATCATCTTAATCGAACCTATCTTTTGCTTGTATTTTTCGTTCTTCTCCAAACCCTAATCCTCTTACTCGACCCTTGTGCTGTTCTTCCTTCGTCTCAGCGACGTTTGAAGATTCGGCTGGTCTGACCGAGCTCCGATCACGGCTAAGAGGATCCTCTTCCGACGGAGTCTCTCCCGAGGCAGGGTAGCCTAGGTGCTGCCCAAACCCGACGTTAGAGAAACGCCGACGTTCTCGCACACGGACGTGCGAGCGGTGTGTTGGGCCGGATCCGCCGGATCCGATTTCGATGTCTAACATCTACCTTAGCGGAACTGTTGCATGATGTTCGTGGTAATCATTTTCCAAGCTTAATATGGGACTGGGAGTGGCAGTAATAATCCAGAAGTTTAGAATGTTCATATTTGACTTGATAACCTGACAAGTTCACACATTCTGATGAATGGCGCCCTTCGTTAGGGGGCCTTGAATTTTTTGTTATAAGTTGCTGTGACGCTACTGTCACAATCCAATACCTTTGCATGAAGTACCAACGTGTGCTTGATGAGATTCACACTACAATCCGACACTACAGTGCCTTACAAACAGTGCCAAATATTTTGACCGACACTGTATGATCTTTTTTAAGTACTATTAATTAGTGGTATTAGCGGAGCCAAAATACATGCTTCATTTTTAAAAGTTTTAAAAAATCCGGGGTAGATCCCGGCCTACCCAAACTTAGGCTGGTTTCACTGGCCCATTACAGCTAAAAAACTCAACACTACAGTTCACTTCTATCCATCTATATTATTAGCCACTGATTATGAATTGGTAAAAGTGAACGACTAATAACAGGTCATTGATTCTTTATATATTTTTACAATTTGTCAGTACCTGTATTAAATAGCAATAGACTATCAGTAGGTTTTTATCTGAAATTGGCAACGCATCATCAGTCGGGGAAAATATGTGCCGGTAAAAGTAGCCACTTACAACGCCTGGTAGCATTGACCGATGAAGGCTTTTACTAACTTATGATACGTCGTTGAAGGACCTTCTAAAACTGATGATAAATTAGCGACAGTAAACCTCAACGAATATATGGACAAATAGATACTCCCTCCTGTTGACATCCAAAAATCACGGAGCCACCGGAGTATTCGGCACGTTGCCGAAGTGTCCGGTGAGCCCTCTCGGGTTCCGGCGCTTAGCTCACCGGAGTGTCCAGCATGTTGCCGGAGTGTCCGTGAGCCCTCTCGGGTTTGGGCGTGCAACGCACCGGAGTATCCGATGAGCCCTCTCGGGTTCAGGCACTTAGCCCACCAGAGTGTCTAGCATGTTGCCGGAGTGTCCGGTGAGCCCTCTCGGGCCTCGCGGGTTTGGGCGCTTAGTGCCCATCGGAGTGTTCGGCATGCTGCGGAGGGTCCGGTGATGCCTTTCGGGTTCGGGCATTTAGCCCATTGCAGTATCCAGCACGTTGCCGGAGTTTCCGGTGAGCCCTCTTGGGTTCTCAGAATTGCACGACGGAACCTCCGGCACCTTACCGGAGACTTCGGTCATCGGAGTGTCCGGCACTTTATCAGAGACTCCGGTAATGCTGATTTAGGAAAGTTTTCAGCAGATTGATTCTAATTTCTTTTCTAACTCGTGGGATTAGTTGCCCTGCAGAATAAGACCATCCCTTTCTCTATAAAACAGAGGCTCATAGCCAGTTGAGGATTAACCCAATCGAACCTAATATTTTGCCTTTACATTTCATTCTTCTCCAAACCCTAACCCTCTTTCTTGACCCCTTTTGCTATTTTTCTTTTCTCCCCGCGATGTTTGAAGACGATCTGACTGGCCTGACCGAGCTCGGATCAACCCTAGGACGATCTTCCTTCGATGGGGTCTCTCCCGAGGCGAAATTTTCTAGGTGCTGCCCAAACCTGACGTTGAAGAAGCGTCGGCATTCCCACACACGGACGTGCGAGAGGTGTGTTGGCCCGAGATCCATTTCGGCGTTAACACACTTTTTTGCGACTCCGCTGGGGACGAGTGATTTCGGTTGCACAAACCGAATCGTCGTTTCCACCATGACCTCGGAGATCTCCACGACGAATATCGTCATGCCATCCTTGGAGGAGTTGCCCGAGGAGACGCACAAGGCGTTCTTGAATGCCGGAGAGCCTCGAAGAGGCGCGCAAGGTGCGCGAGGAGCGAGAGCTGCAGGAGTACTTGGTGTGTTTCAAGAAAGGCCTCCAAGGCGTGATCTCTCAAGTGAAGGAGTCCGTTCTTCTAGCGGTCGATGACGACGCAGCCATAGGTGCTGTCAATGAAAAGACATCTTCGCACTCCCCCGTTATTTTTAAAGACCTTTTATATTACTTTACCGACATGAAAAAGGTCTTAACAAATGATATGCAATACATGATTCAAGAGAACATGTCTAAGTCCAAGAACATTAGTATTGCATCGTTGTCTCATGTTGCACATGTAGGTCCTCCTACTAGTACATCGGCACCCACTACTTCTAGTATAAAACAACCATCGTATGGCATGTCGTTGAACTTATTTAGTGGACAATCTAGTTTTTCCTTCCATGTGAAAACTAACGCTTTGGTAGTGTCTCTCGCTAGTGTAGAGCATATTACTAGCATCCCCAATCCGGCTACGAGCCGATTGAATGAATTGGTTAATTTTGTTCCTCTTTACTGTACCGTCGCATATAGCACACCACCTATCCCACCAAACGGTACAGGCATCCTGCATAGCCCCATTTCTAATGAATTGTTTAGTGCCATAAAAACGAGCACACATCCCTCACCACCGGGCACATTCAGTAGGCCACCTATAGCAAATATAGACGAGTGTATGGCTCGCATTAAGGAGGACAAACAAATAATTCCGTGAGACACTAGGGGCAGACCTCAAGGAAAGGGACCAGATTTATCAAAAATTGTACCCTGTATACTTTGATTCGGTCCCATATCCCGTTGGATGACGTGTTCTCGACTTCGTCAAATTTAATGGCGAAGATAGCAAAACCACTTGGGAACACGTTAGCCAATATGTAGCACAACTAAGAGAAACGGGTTTTAGTGAAGCTTTGAAAGTACGGTTGTTTTCTTTTTCACTGACTGAAACCGCTTTCTCTTGGTTTTCATCATTGTCCCCGGGCTCCATTTTCACATGGGAGTTGTTAGAGCGTAAATTTCATGATCATTTTTACTCTGGGGACAACAAATTGAAGTTGTCACACTTGACATTGGTTTGGCAAGGGAAAGTGGAACCCGTCGTTGACTATCTTCGGCAGTTTAGAGATATTAAAAACCAACGCTTTAATTTAATAATTTCTGAAAAAGACTTAGCCGACCTAGCTTTTAGTGGTTTATGGTCGCATCTTAGAGAAAAGTTAGAGGGATACAATTTTTTTACACTCATCCACCTCCAATAAAGGGCTTCGGCTCAAGAAAGCCGAAGCAAAAAAAATAAAACATGACTACAAGACCCGCCGTAGCGTGCACGTCGTGAAATGTGATTCGGATAGCTCCGATGATGATTCCAATGACATCTTGGCTGCAGAGTTCATTTGGCCTTCTAAGCCCAAATCATTTGCTTGTGATTCGCTCAAACCGGTTCATAAGAATCAAAAAGACGATATGAAATACATCTTTGATGTAGCCGAATGTGATAAATTATTTGATGAGCTGCACAAAGGTGGATACATTAAGATCGCATATACTTTACCTTCGACGGATGAGATTAAGCATAGGGCATATTGTAAGTGGCATAACTCTTATTCTCATGCTACTAATGATTGCAATGTTTTCTGTTGACTGGTCCAATTGGCTCGTAATGAGGGACGATTGAGTCTTAAAGAGATGCAGATCGACAAGCACCCGTTTTCCGTCAACACTCTAGAGCTCAACCCCAAGGTGTTGATTCGGCCTCATCAAGCCGATACAACCAAAGGGAAGAACGTGATTAGCGGGGATGAGATGCCTGTTTCTCCAAGTGAGAAAGGTGCCACTAGGAAGATGGTGTTCGAGAAGTTCTCCGATGGTCAAGATTCTCTAAAAGTCACCATCCAAGGCTCTAGACCCGGGGGGCAAGCTCTACAACCTAAGATGATAAAGCCAAAGAATCCTCAAGTGGGCAAGTCAAAGGTAAATCAAGGCAAAGCCACGGATTAGAAAATAGGGCCTAAAAGCGCTTTTGACCGACTCATAGCTAAGTACAAGAATTAAAAGATCGATTTGAATAATCGGTCTATGAAGTGATCAAGATCACCATCTAAGGGAGACAACCCACCTAGTAAGGAGATGAGGCCAACCGTGAATGTGTACGGGCCTCCTCCTCCTTTTCCTCCACATGGCTTCAGAGTGCCACCACAACGGTTCCATCCTATGCGTTGCCCGCCATTTCTAGTGTGACACCCATACATGGGACCATGGATGGTCGTGTTGCCGATGCCTATGCCACCGATGCCCGTTCCACCGATGCTATACCCGTCATTTCATCCGGGGTGGAACGGACCGAGAGGAGATATCTTCACAAGGCTCTCCAACCCTACTCGGGATCGAACGTAATCTCGACCGATCAAGGATCAAGGAGGGAGTTCCACCATTGCGTCTAAGCAAGAGTGGCGTCCGAAGCAAGGTAACGAACCAGCTCCCTACACCGTTGTTAATCAAGAGAGTGCATCCGAAGGTGTCGTGAAAATTGGCACAATCGATGTCAAAATAGAGAGAGTCTTCACTGGGCTGATCACTTTGGATGATCCGGTCGAAAAGGTCTCCTATGACTGTGAAGTTACCAGCAGGAAAAGCTCCTCCAAGTACACTCAACAGAGGTGGTGTCCGCCTGGCTTGACCCACACTAAAGAGAGGAAGCTGCAAAGGCTGCGCCTCCGAAAGATGCGAGAAGAGGAGGCGGAGAAATAGAGGGACAAGGTCTTCAACGAGATCAAGCCGATGGTCCTTGAAGGTAAGCAGTGGAGGGTTGGTCCTTGAAGGTAAGCAGTGCAGGGTTAAGGAGCCCGAGGCCCCTACTCCACCGATGACGGAGAAAGCGGAGACTACTCCGAAGCCACTTGGTTTGGCCGACGCCGTCTTGGGAGAGGACTCCACAGCGCCCTCACCCACGGGAGACATCGATATGTCCGAGTTCGACGACGACGACCTCTTGGACTACGAGACTACATCGCCTCAGGAAGGTATAGACATGAACACCATTTGTTTATCTCTTTTCGATTATTCACTTATAGAGGAAGAAGAAGTCATAGCACAATTCGACTTTGGATCAAAAAGTGCTATCTTCGAAAAGCACGAAGAATCAGAGAACGATTTGAAACCCCTCTATGTGAGAGGTTATATTAATGGCGCACCGATTTCTCGCATGCTTGTACACAGCGGTGCTATTGTTAATCTAATGTCGTATTCTTTATTTAAGAAGCTAGGTAAGGCCGATGACGAGCTCATCCGGACCAACATGACTTTAAACGGTGTGAGAGGAGGAGACCCTATCGAGGCAAAGGGGTCGCTTCTATGAAACTCACCGTTGGAAGCAAGATCATGGCTACCGCTTTCTTTCTTGACGATGTGCGCGGTAGTTATAGTTTGATCTTAGGGCGTGATTGGATTCATGCCAATAGATGCGTTTCTTCTACCTTACACCAATTTTTGATACAATGGATTGGTGATGATATAGATGTTGTTCATGCGGATGCATTGGCTTGTGTTGCTATGACCGAATCTTCTTCTTTGCCGCATGACACCGTCAAGTGCTTGACTAGTTTGGACTTGACACATTACGATTTTTTTAGTGTGACTAGAGATGGTTTTGTACTCGTCAATGCAAAACCGATGAAAAATCGGCTCAACCACATAATGTGATTTAATGGCGTCTAATCTTGATTGGATGCAAAAGAGAGTAGAACACTATCGGTCCAACACGAACGATATGTGCGAAGCTATAGAGTAAGTAGAGGACATAGATAAGTTAGAACAAGTATTCACATCGACCGATCCTCTTGAGCAGGTGAATCTTGACAGCGATGATAATCTGAGTCCAACTTCTATAAACAAAAATCTAAAAGCTGATTATAAAGTGAAGCTAATTGGCCTACTAAAAGAATATATGGACTATTTTGTATGGTCTTATAATGAAATACCTAGGTTAAGCCGCGAGCTAGTCGAGCATCGGCTTCCAATAAAATCTGGTTTTAGACCCTTTAAGCAATCGATGAGAAGATTCAACCCGAATATGCACGATCAGATTAAAGAGAAAATTAACTAATTACTTGATGTGAAATTTATAAGACCTTGCAGATATGCGGAGTGGATCCCCAACATCGTGCCGGTTAAAAAAAAGAATACCGGTAAGATTAGAGTTTGCATTGACTTTAGAAATTTGAATAGAGCCACTCCTAAAGATGAGTATCTTATGTCCATAGCCGATATGTTGATTAATGATGCTTCCGGCCATAGCATTATTAGTTTTCTTGACAATAATACGAGATATAACCAAATCTTCATGGCTGAAGAGAATATGTTCTGCTTTTAGATGCCCCGGTTTTGTAGTATTGTTTGAGTGAGTTGTCATGACTTTTGGGTTAAAGAATACGGGTGCCACATATCAAAGAGCCATAAACTTTATCTTTAATGATTTACTTGGTGTTATCATAGAGGTTTACATAGATGATGTGGTGATCAAATCGGTCGCTTTAGATTCTCACTTGGCCGATTTGCAACTTTGCCTTAGACCGAATGCGTCGTTTTGGTTTAAAAATAAATCCGCTCAAATGTACTTTTGGTGTATCGACCGAGAGGTTTTTAGGCTTCATAATTCATGAAAAGGGCATAGATATAGATCCTAAGAAGATAGAAGCAATTAGAAACGTGCAAGCGTCTATATGTAAGAGAGAGTTGCAAAGCTTCTTAGAAAAAGTGAATTACTTAAGGCGATTCATTTCTAACTTGTCAAAAAAGGTTAATGCATTTACTCCTATTATTTGGCTGAAGAATGAAACCGAATTTACTTGAGAGGCAAAACAGCAAGAAGCTTTTGAGAAGATCATTGTCTTCGCCACTGGTGCTTAGGGCGCCTAAGGGAGGAGTCCTTTTCCGTTTTTACGTAGCAGCGGAAGATAATGTGGTTGGTGCTGTTTTGACACAAGAAGCCGAAGGAAAGGAGTATGTGGTCACCTATGTGAGCTGATGGTTGGTGGATGCGAAAATAAGGTATACTCTTATCGAAAAACTATGCTTTTTCTTGTATCATTCTTACACCATGTTGAGACATTATTTGCTATCTAGCACTTGTGTGGTTGCTTGTCAAACCGATGTTATTAAACATATGTTCATAGGCCGATTTCTAATGGTAGGCTTGGTAAATGTTGAATATGATTTGGCTTATGAATTGTTGAAATCCATGAAAGGTCAAATTATCGCCAATTTCATTGTTGAACATCGGATTGATTTAGAGCATGATCTAAATGTTACTTATGTTACTACCCCTTGGAAGTTATGTTTTGATGAATCGGTTTGTAAAGATGGTCAAAATGTTGGTGTGATTTTAGTATCTCCACATAATGCACACTTTGAATTCTCAAACCGATTAGAGTATCATTGCACCAATAACCAAGCCGAATATGAAGCATTATTGTTCGGTTTAGAGATATTGAAGTTCATGGGGTTAAGCATGTAGATGCTTTCGGTGATTCGTTGTTAGTAGTGCAATAAATTTCTAAAAATTTTTAATGCTTAGATAGATCATTAAATGTCATCTTATATAAGTGACTAGACATCATTAGAAGAATGAATGAATTTAACATACATCATGTGCCTAGGCTAGAAAACAGTGAAGCCAATGAGTTGGCTCAACAAGCATCGGGTTACAATGTTAGTAAAGATAGATTTTCAGTCAATAAGAAACCGATGTTTGAGGTGTTAGAATTAGACTATTCAGACACTAACACGTCAAACCGTGATAGTACCGAATCACTTGATTGTAGGTCACCCATAATTTCATACATTCGTAGCCCAAAGTTTGACATGTGGCTTTTAAGTATACATTGATCGATGATGACTTATATCGCCGAACGGGGGTTGATTTGCTTTTAAAATGTTTGGGTGATGATGAGACTAGAGCAGCTATGGGGAAGTTCATGAGGACATTTGTGGTACGTATCAATCGGCTCAAAAAATAAAATAGTTGTTAAGAAAGGCCAGATTCTATTAGCCAACCATGATTATCGATTGCTACCGCTAATATAAAAATGCGAAGAGTGCCAAAGATTTGAAAATATTCAATTGGCACCTGCAGCCATGATGACCTTATTATAAAACCATGATCATTTTCAGGATGGGGATTGGATTTTATAGGGCAAATACATCCTACATCTTCGAGAGGACATCGTTTCGTGTTGGTCACGACGGGTTACTTCACCAAATGGACCGAAGTGGTAGCTCTCAAGAACATTATGCAGATAGAGGTAATTGAGTTACTTACCGAGCATATTATTCATAGATTCGGTATACCTCAAACTTTGACTACCGATCAGGGTACTTCTTTTATATCCAGTCACGTTAAAGAGTTTGTCGAATTTTACGGAATTAAGATACTCAATTCATCTCTATATTATGCTCAGGCCAATGGTCAGACCGAGTCTAGTAACAAAACGTTGATTAAACTCATTAAAAAAAAGATAGAGGACCATCCCAAGAGATAAGATAAAGTCTTATCGAAAGCATTGGGGGCTTATCGGATATTTAGGCATAGGGCAACTAAGGTAACGCCCTATGAACTTGTGTATGGACAAGAGGCCGTTTTATCTGTCAAGGTAAATCTGAGAGCTCTAAGCTTAGCCAAACAAAATGATTTATCCACCGATGAGTATAGAACTCTAATGCTAAACAATATCGTTGAAGTCACCGATAGGTGTTTAAATGCCTTAAAAGAAATTGAGAGAGACAAGGCTGGAGTTACTAGAGCCTACAATAAAAAGGTGAAAGATTCTGCCCGTAGGCTCAAGAAGCAACAAGTTCAGAAAATGGTCTCCTAGTTGAAAAGAGCCGTACCGAATAGTGAAAGTCATCGCCGAAAACACATATATGTTGCAAGATGTTTGCGGAAAATCATTACCTTGGGCCCTTTACGACCGATACTTGGAAAAGTATCATACAAGTGTATGGCAAGAAGCGTAAGAGAAAAGTGGCCGATGTAAAAAATATCGTTGCCAAAGCTTGAATACAATGGCCGATGAGTCAAGAAAACCATAGCTCATAGAGGTTTTTTGGTGCTTAAATGTTTTATGGTGTAGGAACTTCCAAAAAATAGGGGGTATATGTTGACACTCAAAAATCACAGGACCATCGGAGTATGTGGCATGTTGCCGGAGTGTCCGGTGAGCTCTCTCGAGTTCAGCCACTTATCCCACCGGAGTGTCCGGCACATTGCTGGAGTGTTCGGTGAGCCCTCTCGGGTTTGGGTACTTAGCCCACCGGAGTGTCCGGCACATCCCCAGAGTGTCCGGTGAGCCCTCTCAGGTTTAGACACTTAGCCCACAAGAGTGTCCAGCACGTTACCGGAGTGTCCGGTGAGCCCTCTCGGGTTCGGGCACTTAGCCACCGGAGTGTCCGGCACACTATCAGAGGGTCCGGTGATGCCTCTCGGGTTCGAGCATTTAGCCCATCAGAGTATCCGGCATTTTGCCGGAGTATCCAATGAGCCCTCTCGGGTTCTCGAAATTACACGACGGAACTTCTGGCACCTTACCGGAGACTTCGGTAATGTTGATTTAGAAAAGTTTTCAGCAGATTGATTTTAATTTCTTTTCTAACTCGTGAGATTAGTTGCCTGCAAGATAAGATCATCCCTTCTCTATATAAAACAGAGTCCCATGGCCGATTGAAGATTAATCCAATCAAACCTATCATTTTGCTTTTACATTTCGTTCTTCTCTAAACCATAATCTCCTTTCTCAACCCTTTTTGCTGTTCTTTTTTTTTGTCTCGGTGATGTTTGAGGACGATCCGGCTGGCCTGACCGAGCCTAGATTAACCCTAGGACGATCCTCCTCCGACGGAGTCATTTTCGAAACGGGATTTTTCAAGTGCTGCCCAAATATCGGCATTGAAGAAGCATTGGTGTTCTTGCACATGGACGTGCAAGCGGTGCGTTGGCCCGAGATCTATTTCGGCATCAACATCTCCGTCCCAACAGAAGTTTATTTTTATCTTTTGTTGACTACGACTTTGACCGATGATTTGGATACATTTAATTAATTTTAATAATATAAATTATATATATTATGAAAGTATTTCTTTTGGTGAATTTAAAAGTACAAATATTAGGTTTTTAAATTTAATCAAATCAACAAAAATTATTAGTCAAAGTTTCAGTAAACAAAAACTAGAAATAGATTTCTACTGAGATGGAGGTAGTAGAACTTATAACTCATTATTTAATGGTGGAAAATTGAAATGATGCGATTGCACGAGAGTTGGGCGGAATAGTAATGAATGATTTCGGTGCATTGCTAACACGTGAAACCGGCCCAGCCGCCCAGTGACCAGTGCGTCAGCGACGAAGTTAAAGGATACTTCCTTCAACGAGTATGGCATGGCATGTGAACGGAAGCCTATGCTGTATGGAACGGATTCGGCTGCGACGACCTTCGACTGGGGCTGTTAGAAGCAGGCCCGGTTCTGAGATTTTCCTGCCCGGATGCAAAACTATAAATTGAGGTTTTTTTATATAAAAATTTTACAAAAAATTGTATTATTTATAAAAAAGATCAATTGATTTTCATATATTATAATCAATTTTATCCACCAAATTATTTTCTTTTCATTACAAATAGGGACTACTCAACGTCGAAGAGTCGAGAAGGTGGTTAGCATATATATCTTCTCGCTTATGCACTATATAGAAAAAATATCATATGTGATGAATTTGTGCATCTTCTAATGAATAGAATTATAGAATATTATTTTTTTATCTACAATTATTATGTTGAACTAATTAATTAAATAATATTAAGTTAATACATGTATACATTAATTGGAGATGATCCCCTAGGATTTGGAGGCCGTGCTCCACTTGCCCTCCCTCAGGGCCGGGCCTGGTTAGAAGCGGCAGCTGCTATGAGTGTTTCAACTTCGTTCAGGAGTTGAGCCTGCTGCAGCTGTGGTTGTGGCTGCAGCGTTGAACCTGTTTTTTATTATTGATAGTATTATGGAAGAATATGCAATGCAGTCCTTCAACTATAGCTCAAATCTCATTTTCAGCCCTAATCTTTCAAAAGGTTCAGTGGCTCATCGTCATCTTTGATTCGATTTGGCTGCCTAGGTGGCCATGTCAGCAGATGGAATGCTACATTAGCATCTTTTTTAGATTTTGGATATAAAATTGATTTTCTTTTAAATCATAACTCTGTTTTTTTATTTTCTTAATAAAACAAGATACACGACATTATTCAATATTTACATTGTGTTAAGATTAAACTTGAAAAAAATAATATATATCATGTGAATCTATTTTGGTATTTTAAAATTATAAAAAACTATAAGATATGAATTTTTCAATTTTCCTTTTTGATTAACAAAATGACATTTCCTACACTTGGGTTGTGTTAAGACTCAAACATTATTAAAATATAAAGCAATGTATAAAAAGTAAAAAATATAAATATATTCAAATTATTTTGGAACGGTATGTCCTAAAAGTTGTGTTTTAATTTTTGTTTCATTAACAAAATGGCATTTTCAATATTTGGTATTAGAAGTCAAAATTGCTAGAATATGAAGCAGAATATAAAAATGTTGAAATGTAGAATATACTCAAACTATTAAATCTGAACATATATATCATATGTATAAATATTAAAATTTAAAATATAATTTTAAAATATATTCATGTATGAATTTGTTGCGTTAATTATAAAAAACACGTTGGTACAAACAGATCTAAAAAATAAGGTTATAGTTTGAGAGAAAAATTGATTTAAAATTTAGAATCTAAAATTGAAGTTGACAGGACGTGTCACATGCTGATGCGACGTGTTACATGCTGATGTGGCGTGCCACATCAGCAGCCACATCAGACCATGAGATGAAATTGAGCTTATAATTAAAGTTTAGAGACTAAATTATACTTTTTAAAAGTTGAAAGATGAAATTGAACTTTTGAGTAAAGTTCAAATACTAAAATGAGTATTATCCCTGGTATTATCTACAAACAGGGCAACTGCTAAAATCTGAACACACCCTACATCACATGAGCGTAAATTATGTTTATTTTCACACAATATAAAATAGTAAAAATAATTAAAAATTTGAAGAAATGATATAGTTTAAAATGAAAAAAAATATTTAATAACTTTAACTTTTAAATAAAAAATCATGATTTGAGTGGTAAAAATTAGAACGCGAATTATTTAATAGCAACGTCGCAAAGTTGTGCGACCGATACCCGACTGCGGGCACACGCAGACGGCACCGCGACCCGGACTGGAGAAGCGCAGAGACACGGGCCCAGACAGACATCTCCCGTCCGCCTTGCTTCGCTCCGCGTGGCGTGTGTTGCAAACCAAGCCATTCTCCTCTCCGACGAATCCGAACCCAACCGATCTCGCCGCCAGCCGGCGATGGGCGACCACGAGGCGCGCGGGGACGAGTTCGAGAAGAAGGCGGAGAAGAAGCTGACCGGATGGGGCATCTTCGGCTCCAAGCACGAGGACGCCGCCGACTTCTTCGACAAGGCCGCCAACTCCTTCAAGCTCGCCAAAAACTGTGAGCGTTCCCTCCCTCCTTCTTCGTTGCACCGGCCGCCCCGCATCTTCCCCTTCCTTCTATTTCCTCGATGTTTCTGGGTCTATCGCTGGTGTCCATGCTTAGATCTACCGGTTGATCGAGGGCTGTGGCCGTTGCCGCCAGAACTGATAAGTCAGGTGCGATAGATGGTTGGGTGGGACCTTGGATTGCTGATCTGCATACCCGCCCCCGCCCCCGCCCCCGCCTGATTAGTTGGCGCATGGGATTTGTGCTTGGTTAGTTGTTACGTAGTGGTATGTAGAGGGGCCGGATGGCGGATGGTTTTGTTTGAGAAGATGCAATTGAATTGGGACCAATCGTGCCCAAGAGCAAAGGCTATGTCCAGCCAGCTATGCCTTTGATTTTCATTTGTTAGACTTAGCACTTTAGCAGATCGTCTGATTATGATTCTTAGTTTGGGTTATGTGGACCCAGGTCAAGTTCGCTGGCAGCTTAAATGTGGCGCGTAACCTGTGTTTATATTATTGTCGTCACATTGTGGATCATGGTTTGGGTTGAATTTAAATGTTTCATTATTGTAGCGATTTGGAATCCAAGTATTCACACTATATTGGTATATATCAGCTTGTTCTATGGAACAAGCATTTGAATAAGATGCCAAATTACTATCGTAGTTCACCACAAACGCACACAATTGTCATTGTTTTAACGGCTGCAATTCATTTCATCTTCAGGGAGCAGGGCTGCAGCAGTTTACATAAAGATTGCTAACTGCCACTTGAAGGTTGGATTGTTTTTGCTCTTTTGGGTTATGAATTTGGCAACTCAAAGAGTTTTTTTTGGCTGGAATGAGATGACGCGTATACTGTTTATTACTTTGCTGAACAGGGAGATAGCAAGCATGAGGCTGCCTCAGCATATGTTGAGGCTGCAAATTGCTACAAAAAGTTCTCGCCACAGGGTATCTCTATTTTTCTGAGAACATGCTTTTCATCTACGGTTGGTGTTGCCGACGTAATTAACTATCTATTGGTTATTGTTCTCTTATGCAGAAGCTGCACAAGCACTAAATCAGGCTGTTAATCTTTTCTTAGAAATCGGTAGATTAAACATGGCTGCAAGATACAGCAAGGTGAATGACATTTTTACTTTTCCTTCGTAGCAATTGCTATAATTTTTACTTTAGCCTTTAGTAATTTGGTTTATGAAAGCACTCGTTGCACCATGTGCTTTGATAAAACTTAACTTTTTTTAAAAAAAAAATTCTTAGCCTATGCAAATTTTGTACGTTTTCAGGACATTGGTGAGATATATCAGCAAGAACAGGACTTAGAGAAGGCCATAGATTACCTTGAAAGGGCTGCTGACCTTTTTGACAGTGAGGGACAATCATCTCAATCAAATAGCATCAAGCAGAAAGTAGCAGAAATTGCTGCTCAGTTGGAACAGTAAGTTAACACTTTTTGACAGCAAATGCTAAGACAATAATTGGATTTATAGATGATAGTTAGTGGAAGCATAATATGTTGTGACATCCCACATCTTCCACTTTTATAATTTAGATTGGCTGGCTGGTGATAATATATTAACAGATTTTTTGTTGGTTCTGCATGATGTATTAAGTTGGTAGCAGTTGGATGCTAGGCACAGGAGGCCTTTTAGTCACATTATTTCACTTTTTTCAAAGATGGAATTAATTTGGCTCGATTACTTTTTTGTTCATTGTCATGGATGCTCAGTTACAGAGATTTGTTTCTTGACTAATCTATATAAGTTTACAAAAAAAAGATCCTTGAGAAGAGCTGCCACTAATGGATTGCTGCATATGAGCAACGGCAATTTGCTAGAGTAGTTATGAGACTTGTTGAGTTGCTAATTATTGTGCTTTGATGGGTTGCCTTCCTTTTGTTCATCTCTATGTCTATGTTTACAAATTTCTAACTAATGCCATGAATAATAGCATAATAGCTATCAGATGGTTCTTTTTTTCCCTCGTTTATTGTCTTTCGCGGTTCATGCGTATTCTTATCGTACTAATTGCTGGACCCCAACCTCTACTGATATTTCTAATACAAAAAAAAAACAACATTTTAGGTATCCTAAGGCAACTGAGATTTTTGAAGCAATTGCTCGTCAGTCAATCAACAATAATCTTCTGAAGTATAGTGTCAGAGGCATTCTTCTTAACGCAGGCATTTGCCAGCTTTGCAGAGGTGATCCTGTTGCTATTACAAATTCATTAGAGCGATACCAGGTATATGGTGTTCTACTCAGATCTGAATGTGCCTTTGTTACCTTTTCTAAAGCTGGCTTCTTGCTATATTTGCAGGACATCGACCCAACCTTCTCAGGCACACGCGAATACAAACTTTTAGCTGTATGAATACTAATTTCACTCCTGTTTTCTTCTTCATTCCATGCCTAATTTGATTATTGTCATCAGTAATGATAAAATAAAATAATACTAAACGTGATCCTAAGCCACCCATACTGCCCAAATATGTTTTCTATGAAGCTTATAAGGTAAATGAATCCCTTTTGCAGGATCTTGCTGCAGCGATGGACGAAGGAGATATTGCCAAATTCACTGATGCCATCAAAGAATTTGACAGCATGACACACCTGGTCTGTTCAGTTGGCATTGTCTATTTTATTTTGTTCTTTCCAGTCTTTAGTGAGACACTGAGACTTGTCCATATGTATTTCATGCTTTTTAATTGTTTATAAATATTTTAGCAATGAAAACTCTAATAACGAACAAATATAAACTCATAGTGTAATAGATTGCATCTATATTTGGTTGATAATATATCCGTAAACATGAAAAGACATAACTGTTACCATTTATTTTTTTATAACGCATGGTAGTTACATGATAATCCTACTGTTTATCCTAATCACAAGCTTCACACTGCACTGAAGTTCTTTCCTGCTCTCAGAGAGGGAAAGTTTTGCACCATAGGTTATTTTAGGATTTCATACTTTTTGTTGTGTCTCAGAACCTTGTTGATGTTTGAATAAGATGGAAAACTGTAAGATGATGATAAGTTACAGCTGTTAGTTTCATTTTCCGGTTAAGTTTGGTTGTAAACCATCTGCTCTCTAGCAAGTTTGCATCTTTCAAGTTGACTAAAAGTAGAAGACTTTGTGATGGTGTACCAAAATTTGGAACATTTATGATGAATCACGAAAAGAATTGTAAAGTTGTGTGATTAATCGTGGAGTTA
The DNA here is from genome assembly GCA_001602295.1 of Zoysia matrella. Lineage (NCBI taxonomy): Eukaryota > Viridiplantae > Streptophyta > Magnoliopsida > Poales > Poaceae > Zoysia > Zoysia matrella. The sequence continues at coordinate 33,027 of BCLG01000605.1, read as the reverse complement.
CTTCTGCTACAAAGGTTTGCCCGTATGCTCTTTTATTACTATGTTGCAATAAGACGGCAAGATTTAAGATGACTATGAATTCTTGTGGTTAAAATTTCATCTTTTCCTGCTAAAAGTTTGGTTGTAAAGCCATGCGCTCTAGCTAAATTTGCATATTTTAAATTGACTGAAAGTAGAAACGGTCATGTGAATATTTGTAACATTTAATGATGAGTCAAAAAATAACTGTAATATGTTGTGATTAATCATGAGTTACTTCTGGTACAGAACTTTGTTACTTTGCTCTCTTATTTGTTAGAAGTGCTCAAATGAGTCATTATTATGTTTGTTTTTATCTTTTTTTTTTTATTTTTATCCGTATGGCACCTATATCTAAATATGTGATGTGATATCCTTCTTTAGGACCCTTGGAAAACCACGCTTCTCCTCAGGGCAAAGAATGAGCTGAAAAAAAAGGAGGAGGAGGATGACGATCTCACATAAGCATTACTGCAAAATTCGCTCTATCCATATAGTTTGATTTGTGCCTCCATTTCATTTGGAGGCTTCATGTTCCTTTTGATGAACATGATGAAATCGGTCGTCAGTCTGTTTGTATAGAACTTCATTTTTGACTATCATGCAGGGTGACAGGCTGACTGCCATGGTTTCTTCTGTTTGTTACTTATTTTGCTGTCAAAGTGATTTTTAGTCCTGTATGCTTACTGATGTCCTTGTGTCATGTTGTTTCCAGACCTGGGGAACCCTATTTGTACTTTTTAGTCTGACAATACTGTGTGTTTCAATTTATGTACTTTGGAGTTGATGGGGCGCTCAAATTTAAATTGCAATAACATGCAGCCCCACATAAGCACATGGTACACTGGGTAAGACCTTACTCAATAATGGAAAAAAAAATCCATTTTACTCCCTAAAAAACAGTTCACTTTGTCTATTTAACCTTTTAAACAAAATTTTGGCTCATTTTACTTTATCAGACTATTAATATTGGTGCAATTTATTTTTTTATGCAATATATCTTTTTTGTTTATCTTTGTACATTTGAATTTGAAGCTCAAGATCAAATTTTGCACGGTGGCAGAAGATGTTGTACACTATGTTAAAAAATTTAGATTATATTTATAGTTTAATAGTATCTTAAGAACTTGCATATAAAAATGCATATAATAGTATCATAAAAAAGTTATAACATATTTTCTTAATGTTGAGGTTATTATCGTTTATTTTTTATAAAATTTAAGCTTCAAATTTAAATTTTACAAGAGAAAAAATAGATAAATTGTATAAGGAGTAAGTTGCATCAATTTAAATAGTTTGAGAGAAAAGTGAGCTAAGATTTTATTTAGGTGGTGTTTGGGCACCTGAAAATGAGGGGTAGGAAAATGATATGGAAATGAAAGAGAAAATCTAAGTCGTTTATTCATCCATCTCATTAAATTCACACTTTTTATTTATTTATTTTCTAATTTCAATCTCATCTCCTACTTCCGGATTCAAACGCCACTTTAGGGGGTTAAGCGGACCCTATTTTCGATACTCAAACGCCACTTTAGGGGGTTAAACAGATGAAGTGAATTGTTTAGAGTGTGAAGTGGACTTTTTCCTTCAATAATAGTACTTCTTCCGTTCATTTTTATAAGTTATTTAATTTACCGGAGGAATTAAGGCACAGTGAGAATCTATGGTACACAGAGGAGTCAGCAGAGATTTATTAGGAAGAGATAATATGTTTCGAAAAAAGAGATGTATTGAGAAGAATGATAAATATTGAAGAAATAAAATTGAATTCTATAATGGCTTATAAAAGTGAATAGAGGCCCTTCGATTCAAAAGCAAGGCGTTTTGAATATTACTTATCTTTCTCAAATATTGAAAATATAAATTACAAATAAGTTTTAATTTAATTAAAAATGTGAAAATCATATTAGATTCGTAACAAATGCTTTCATAAAAGCATACATATTTCACGTTGTTTATAATATAAAACATAACTATAAAATGTTATATTTTGGAGACTGTATTGTTGTGTGAAAATGATTTTTTTTTAACCGAAGAGAGTATGCATGTACTATTTTTGTTTTTAAATTGATGTCAGTTTCAACATTATTTTTTGACTATTTATCTTCTATGAGCTTGTTCTTTGCTTCTATTGGTTTTGCGAACTCTGATGCTGCAGGTCAGTCTCACGAAGGCCGCACGCCACCAAATTGAGTTCGGTGGCCACGCCACAGAGGCATGGAGCTAAAATGCAACGGTCTTCTGAGGAGTACACAGGTGGGCAGGGTGGAGACAGGGCCGGTGCTGCCAGCGCTGCAGCACCGATCTAGGAGCTCTTTTATCTGTTAGTTAAAGTAACACAATACTATCAAAATTTTACTTAATTGTAGTTGATTTAGCACTATCCACAGTTTTAGCACCTGGCACAAGGTGATCTTAGCTCCATCACTGTGAGGTGGGCGCGTGGGTGTCAACTCCGGCTGTAACACCGGGTTCTTTCTGCTTTTTGATAAGTTTTGATTTTTTGTGACCTTACCAATTTCAAGAGGTTGATAAGCACGACATCACAAACAATCAATTAAGAAACTATAACAGAAGTGTTAAACAAGAAACAAGAATAAAAAATAGTAAATCAAAACAAATTTATTAAAATATAATCTTTCACATAGGTCTATCGGCACGCAGACCGAAAACATCTCAGAGCAGAAAGATCATTATCAAAAAATCTATAAAACTCAGCAACAAAAGCATCATCATGGCAGCGATAGCGAACCTCCTCCAGACAGGCTAGCTTGAGCGTGGATGGACCGTGACGTAATCGAAGTCGAAGCTGAGAGTATCATCTGAAAACAACAAATTAGAAAGCCGTGAATACGAATACTCAGCAAACCGTGCACTATCTATCAACAATGTCTGCATACAAATAATTTCAAGGGTAAAGCCTAGCTCAAGTGCTAAATGCAAGTTTAAAATATTTTATTTTATTTTAAAGATACAAGAAAATTTTATTTTAAAACTGTCAAATTTTATTATCTTGCCCCGCAGAGATTTCCGTTATCCTAGACGCGGGTTTATTTTAAATATCGGTGTAATCTTCACATCCGGTCACAGCTCAAAAGCCAAAATTTAAAATATTTTGAAATAAAAGAGAAAGAAGGAAAACAAAACTACTCGACGAGTAGCATAACTCAGAGGGTGTCCTTCCAAAAAAGATGACAATGCGCATTACTATAACTCTGCAGAGTTTATACACGTGAACCAACGAGAAGTGTCATCGAAAACTACCTTCGTAGTCTCGATGAACACACAAAACCCGTCTACAAGCTTTAACTAATGTTATTCGTCTTTCAAGATAGAGATTTAAGTGCTTACGCAATCGGATCTTAGAGCTGTGAAGATCTTACCACTGATCAAATGAGGTATCTCGATCTTATGTGAGGAGTCATAACTCTACACCACATTAACACAACACCGTTAACTCAAAGGTAAACAGTCAGTCTCGACAAGCTTTAAGGTCAAGCTACTGTCCATACAAGGTAATGTGGTGTTTATAGTTATCAACTGAGCGTACAAGGCTCAAAATACTCGATCCTTAATTGTCAGAGCAGACACTCTATCCAACCTCAACGCCAACAACCAACAAATCTCATGGAAAAATCTCAGCCCGAATATTCTTGTTGTATCCGCCACATGTATGCCCACAGATACTTGCTAAAAGTTCTCCAACTCCTCATATTTCATTCTGCTCTTGCTAAATAGTTATGTATAGTTATTTACAAAACTCACATATTTGAATCACAGTTCAAAATCATTTAACACAAATTTTATTTTTATAGTGATAGATGTGATATAAAAATAAATAAAAACGACTAAGTATGGCTAAGTATAAAATAAAATAATTATTCTATAGCAATCCTAGGGCTCATATTTTTGGAACAATAAATAGGTACGATTTTAAAATATTGCTAACATATTTTAAAACAGTTGGTATGCAAATTAAAGTTAGAAACAAAACATGCAGTTTAAAATACTAGATACAAAAGTGATCAAGAAACGCGGCTTATCTGGTAGCTCGAGATCGTAGTCGAGATCCAAATCGTCGAACTGAGCAGGCTCACGGTACTTTTTCTCGGGATCACCAGCTAAATACAACACGAACAGAGATCAAATACTAGGTACGCGATAATTTAAATTCGATAATTAAATCTAAATTTAGATTACTAGGCTAAACATGCTCAAAATATTTCTCGAAAAATTGTACACGACGTTTTTTATGAGACGAATTTAATAAAAAAAATTTGAGAATCTTTTGACACCAAACGGAGTTCTTCAAAAATCTTTGAAAGTTTAGACTACGAAAAACTAGATTAACCACGAATCGCAAATCGATTAGCAACTAACTAACTACCCTCACTAGCAACCAGCTCATGAATCTATTAGAAAGGAAAAACAAATTAAAAGAGAGATTTAATCCTCACCAATGAAATCACCAATGAAATCGAAACCAGAGACAACAGACAGAGATGGGAACCGGAGACGCGAGAACCGAAGACGAGATTGGTGGTAACGGCGATGAGAACGGTGCACTGGAGACCGAGGCACGCAGACGGAGCAGTCGATCGGGCGACGTGCGCGGGCGAACGGAGTCAGTATGGCACGAGACGGGGACGTGCGTCGGCGATGGGGCTCAGGAACCGCGACGGAAAATCGTGAGTGGAGCGGCTCGGGGACGCGTGGAGACGGAAAGCGGACGACGCAGACGATGGGGCGCAGGGAGCGGTTGACGGCAACAGGAACCGAGGCGACACATCGGACGACCGGCGAAGCCGAGCGACGCGGAGCGGTTCTGGAGAATTGGAGAGGAGAAAAAAAAATGAGAAGAAGAAGGGTTTGTGGGATAGGGTAAAATAGATAGAATATTTATAAAGGAGTTAAATAAAAAATATTTGGAAATTAATTAAAGTCTTTAAGGATTAATTAAAGCTATGAGAATTAATTTTGACTCAACAAAAAGCCCCGCGGACCAAATTATTTCGACACAGGAAAACAAAAATAGAATTTCAAAATCGCACGGAATAAATTTTGAGATAATTTTTTTTTGATTAATTTAAAAATTCTGAGATGTTACACCAGCAAACACGTATTGGGCTGATTATTGGAGGCCGAATTAAAACAAACTTCTCTTCATTGGGGTTTTCTTTAAACATTCGAACTTTTAATTAGATGGTAAATTCATTGGAAAAATTCACTTTTCAAGTAGGCCTTCACTTGTCTCTTATTGTATGAAGAAAAATCCTTGTGGACTTGTCTATAAGAGCTTTTATATGTCCCAACTTGTTTGGGACAAAAATGCTTTATTGTTGTTTTTTAAAAAATTAGTGATAATATTTTTCTATGTGATGCAGTACGTTTTAGTAACTTTATGTGTGGTTGAAGTTTTTAATACGCGTTTTAGTACTCTTTTAAGGACGATATTTTTCTATGTGATAGTACGTTTTACGAGTAGTAGTTTTGTGTGATCAATGGCAATGGCAAGCAGGGTAAACTGGGGATGGAATGACCTGACCTTGTCCGCGGAACTCACGTCGAGTTGACCTCAGGCACGATATCTCCATTTCCTCCAATGTACGTATATACTTGCTATTGTCTTACATCAACTTTAAATCTTTATTTTATTCAAAAAATTAATTTAATTGTGAAAATTATAAGTCATAATTCAAATATTTTTAATATTTAATAATACAGTAAATTATAATAAAATATATAATAATCATCAAAATTGAATAAGAAGAATGTTTAAAACTAATGTTATAAGTCAATGAAAATAACAATTTAGAAACGAAACGATTATTCAATTTATGCATTGAGAGGCACATCGAGGCAGTTTGCTGTGCACACACGTCGTGTTGTCCATCTGCCCTGAGTGAGTTGTAAAAGTTGTTTGACCAATGTGTTGACTGCTGAATGCGCATCGTTGATTGCTCCCGTTGATCCTTCTGCTCGGAGACCGAGAATCAGGGAGTCATCAATTTCAAATGACTGATGTATATTCTTTTTGCTTTCCAATCACTGTAACCTGCAATTGCAAGCAGCAGTGTCATTTGCTGTAAAATGCACTCTACAATTGGCGGGTGAGAGGATCCTCCGTTACTAGATGTTAACGTGCACACGATATCCCCTTTTGATTTGCTTTTCAAAAGGATCAACAAGAAGTTAAATATGGTTGTTTTTCAAGAGGAAAAGTTGAATGAAGAAAATGAAAATGTCCAATTCATGCCCTTAAGGGTGTTAATAGGTGCACGTAAATTAACTTGTGAACCTCTTTGAATGTTACTCTCTTCATCCTAATTACTAATGATTTTAGGTATGGGTACGTGAATTAAGCACAAGGAAAAAGGCGAGGTGCATTGAAATTGAGGAGGAGAGAGATCAACATATAGATAGATGTATTGAGAAGAGAAAAAGTTATATTGAAAAATGAGAATGATAACTAAAAAGAAAAAATTTGTGAACTTTAGAATGACAAATAATTGAAGACAGAGGGAGTAGTTCATTTTGTTGAACCAGAGAGATTTAAAGGGTAATCTAATTGTGTTTAGTTTCCACCCCTACATGCCCCTCCCGGTTTCTACTGACCCTCAAAGATCGACCCTTAGGCCTGTTTGAAAGGACAAAATTTCACAGAAATATTACGGTAATTTTATAGGAATTTTACAAGAACCTTTCACCCCGATCTTTTCTTTCAAAACCTAAACCTAGGAAAAAAATTATGAGGCTAAGATATTTAGCTTATAGCATGTTAAACAACTAATAGCGGAAACTAAATAAAATTATAACAGGTTATAGTTGTTAAATTGTATATAAATACAAATAGTTTAATATGTTTCAATCACACTCTCTCTGTTCTTTAATTGTTGTAGTTGACTTTCAACTCTAACTTTGACTATTTGTCTTATTTAAAAAATTATTTTAAATGTGTAAAATTTTAAATTGTGATTCAAATAACTCTAATAATAAATGAAATTATAATAAAAATATTATATCTTATAAATTTTTTTGAATAAAACAAATGATTAAAATTAAAGTTAAAAGTTAACGACGATAATAATTAAAAAATAGAGAGAGTATATAGCAGGTTATAGTTAGAGATTTTTTTTTCTGAGCTCAAAACTCAGACGTGTATGCATATCACATGCCGTTTCTACTGGTAACATATATTGCTCTGTTTCTAAATTATTGATGCTGTTGACATTTAATGTCATAAATTTTTTATCATTTATTTTATTTAAAAAGTTAGTTCAAATATATAAAAAATTATAAATCATGTGATGAATGATCAAAGATATTTTAATCTCTTCAATTTTAAAATATTGACACGATTAACTTTTAACGTCAACTTTGATCCTTCATCCTATTAAAAATATAATATATTTTGTTATAATTTATTTTATTATTATCAGTATTTAAAATAAACTATAATTTTATACATTTAATAATTTTTAAATAGAACAAATGTTCAAGTTTAATGTTAAAAAAATCAACGGTGTTAATATTTTAAAACCCGAGCATCAACGACAATTAAAAAAACCGAAAAGACCACTCTCTCTGGCTTTTTTTTTTAACTCCTGCTTATTTATTTACAAGAAAAAGGATGGCAGAAAAGAAGAAAATATGTTGTGCGTCAGATGTCTGGGCCAGCCACATTTCACGAATCCAGTTGTCTCCACTCCCCGCGGCAAGTCTTTGAATTTTTTCCGGCGGAAAAACCACTGTTCGTCTGTTCACACCGGAGAGACTGAAGGATGGCGGAAAAGCCGGACGGCCCGGACCCCGAGGCACTGACGGAGTACGAGCGCCGGCGGCTGGAGAACATCCATCGGAACCAAGCCATTCTCGCCGAACTTCGCCGCGACGCTGCTGATGTGTCGGCCGCCTACGCCCTCTCCCGAACTAAGAGAGGGCGACCGCGCGCAGCCCCCGCGGGCCCCGCCGCTACCGGCGCCCCACGCCGCTCCGGGCGCGCGCGTCGCCAACCGCTGCTACACGCATCCTCCGCCCCGCTCCCCTCGGCCCACCTGAAGCGCAGGACTGGCCGCTTCCCCATCTCCGAGGCCTTCGTCGGCGAGGCGGTGGTGACGGCATCGTACCCATCTGCCCGACTTACCTCCACCATCCTCGCCGCGTCTTGGCCTTCGGATGGCAAGGTTCGTACGGACGGTCTCAATCCCTACCAAGAGCTGGTGCTGAAACCGGGGAATGTGAAGATGTTGGCGCCGAGCGTGATTGGGGCGACGCGGATGCTGCCGCTGGCGGACCGCAGGGTGGTGGTCGTCGGGACCAGTTTCGGGAACCTCATGTTCTGGGATGCGACCCGCCAAGTGCCGGAATGGCAACCCCCATGCTCCCGTGCCGACGAGGTGTTCTGGTATCATCCACACACTGCAGCCGTGACTGGGATCACGGCTCATCCATCTGCGCCAATGAAGGTGATGGCGCCTTCTTCCATTGTACTTGCAAGCTTTCTATTGGGCAGTGTGATACCTGTTCTCTTTATTTGTGGTTTTGGATTATAGTGCCATAATGCTAATATTTCCTTACTGAAACGTTGGCTAGATATTAGGATTCCTATACAGTTCTGCAAAAGTAGTAATTAACGATTGTTATATTACAAAGCAACGGAACAAAAGGTTGACCGGTAGTGTGCTCATGTGGTCTCAGATTGTAAAAAAGTAATCCTGTGGTATTTAAATAAGTAATCTTATGGGTGACCTGTGTAGTGAGGATTGTAGTGGAGGATCTGTGTAAGTATACCTTTTGGAGCCTTTTTTTTTTCAAAAGAGTAGGATTGCTTAGTGAATGTTCAGATTTGGATCCTAGATCCACCTTTCCAAATAGCTCTCGATTCATTCTTTGTTTTTTGTTCACCTTCTTTCCTGTATAACCTTAATTTGAGCATTGAGGATATGTGCTGGACTGATTTTCAGATTTACAGTTGTAACCAGAATGGTGAAATTTGTCTCATGGATGTGGAGAAGGAGATTTTCAATATGATCCATTTGTGTGATGATTCTGTTTTCTCCCTCTGCCAATCACCAGATAACAGCACTAGTTTGTATTTTGGTGAGGGGAATGGTGATATCAAGGTTTTCGATGAGCGAAGGGGTAAAATCTCAGGCGTATGGAAGCTGCATCGTGACTGTATTAGCTCGATTGATGTTAATCCAGAGAACGCATATATGCTGGCAACTAGTTCATTGGATAGCACAGCATGCATATGGGATTTAAGAAACATGAAGATGTTGAAGCCAGAGAGCTTGAAGGTTGTCGTACATAAGATGCATGTTCATTCAGCTTATTTTTCACCAAGCGGAAGCATTCTAGCAACAACCAGGTCTTCCTTTCACTGTCATTCTCCAATATCCAAATCTTGTATCAGTAGTGTGTCATTTGTGATTTGAAGTATCTGCTCATTCAGTATATTACACTTATGGCACTGTGACGCGGGCCTCAGCCCATGAAAAAGATGTTCTACCCTTCTTTCTTGCCTCCCTTTAAAGGAGGCGTCCTTCTCTATAAATAGATCAGCCTCTTGCATGCATGCTAACATACATGCATTTAACAGACTCACTATAGCTTATAATGCACCCAAGCCAAGTGATAGATAGACATGCTTCTACAAACTAACTAATCTTCCATGTTAACTCCATGCTACACGTGCTGCTGCTGTCCTTGATCCTGAGCCCTAGGCCTAATTTGATTATACTGTTAAAAGTTTCCTCAGAGTCGTGTTGGTTATGAATTGTCCATGATCTTCGTTTGGTTCAATCATGGTTTTCTTTTGGCCCTATGGTCCTAGCATAATGGAAGTACAACCTCTTTTGCATAAGTAAATTTTCATGTCTCAATTATCTTGTAGTTAAAGCACTAAAGATTTACAGATATGCTTATCTACCTCTTATCTTTGCAGTTGGGATAATACTATCGGAATTTTGAGCATCCATGACTTCGATAATTCATACTTTCTACAGCATGGTTGTCCTTCAACCACGTTCAAGTATGTCCTGTCATCTCACATAGTGATTTCACATCTGTAGAATTGTTTTGACTCGTGTCTTCTGTTGCTTGTCCCGAGTGTTGACATTGTCAGTCTCCAAGCACATTTGACTATTTATGTAACTAAAAGTTTGTTAGTAAAAACTATTACAAAATTTAAAATATGATTATTTGATTGTATTTTACATATCAAAGATAATAATATCTTTTATATGTTTGCTGGCATGATAAAAATGACTCATTATTTGAGATCAGGAGGAGGTGTTCTGTTGTCTTTATACTTCTGAATTTCTGTAGTGCATAGTTTGTGTGGTTAGTTTGATAACAGATATGCTTAATAATTTCATGGTTGCAGGGCAAGCTGGGGATGGAATGGTAATGAACTTTTCGTTGGAACCGAATGGGGCATAGATGTGGTTTCTATTGATATCAATGACAGTAGCATCTCCACTTCCTGCAAGGCACGCATGGAAAGTGCGCACATGGCACAGGTTCCAAGTCAGTTTTATGCTCACCCATATCAAGTTGGCTGTCTAGCCTGTGTGGGACACCGCAATAAGCTGTTTCTCTGGACACCAAAACTAGAAATTGGGCAGAAGGATTTTCTCTGATATCTAGTGAACCTTGAGTTCAAAAACACTAATATGAATTAGGACGTGTAACAGCTAACTGGGATTTTATGTCGTAGCTATCAAATATGCCTTGCAATGCTTAGAACTAAGCAGTGCTAGAGGATACATCGATTCAAGTTTGTTACATGTTATGATCTTTGAACGTGCTCTCTTAAATATTCGTAACAGTGGTTATCACGTAGCACTACGACGACTTACAACTTTTCAGCTTCTTCATATATCTTGAAAATTGAAATCACATAAACTTGCTGTAAACATCGGTGTGGAATTTGAGGGCCAGATGGTCGGTTATCACTCATTAACATAATGATTCATCTGTCTAAAAAATATCTAATCAAGCCAAACTCAAACAACAGGTAATTTTCACAAACTCCAAGCTGGCTATAGTTAAACTTCATCTATATAACTTTATGGATATTTTTGCTCTTTCTAGACACATGTTAAGGTGAGAACATTACTTTGGCCATGCTAACAATAAATTTAACTTAACAACACTGCTATAAGATGGCAATTATAGCTCAATTGTATCTGTATGAGCAAAACAATACACCTTCCATCTCAAATTATAAGTCATTCTGACTTCTCGAGAGGCTTTTTCTTTTTTCAATACATCTTCACTCTATATCTCTCCTCTTCGTTTTCAGAACATTTAACCTTTTTCACTTTTTTTAATTTCTGTATTTAGCCCCAAAACGATTTATAAACTAAGACGAAGGGAGTAAGAGACAATAAAAAAAAACTTAATGAACATATCCACAATAAAAAAAAAGGTTGCTCACGAATAATTGAACAAGAGATAACACCAAAAATGTTAAGCTCAAATGCAATCCACAGGAGAGAAAGCTATTATTATAGAATGCATTAGGATGGATTTTTATAATTAAATATAAAGAGTGCCCACGAACAGGAATTTACACAAAATCTAGTGGTAATGGGTTTTACATCAAATCAACTAAGCGCTGGTGCGCTTATGTGCAGCTCTACCAGGCTTCAAAAAAATCTTGGCAGTAACGTGAGATTTTTTTTTTTTGAAACAAACAGGAGGGCAAGCCCTACTGGTTAGCATATATTAAAAGATCTCATTCCAAGCTGCAGTGATGTTGTTCTTTCCCAATGTTCTGCAATCCTCTATGTTCCCTGAAGCTCTACAGGAACTTAGATAAACATGCGAGTGAAGAATATGTACAATCAATGCTCTGTCGCTTTCCGGCCACTGGCTGGACACAGATTACGGCTACAAGACGTCGACCTAGAATTACATTAAAGTATTTAGAAATGGATATAGTTCTACTCTGGACAAGAAATTACAACATATTTAGTTCAAGAACTTAATAGGTCATGTAATTTACTGACTTGCAGGCACCTTGGAAAATGAGCATAAATGATAAAAGTCTCGTGTCCATCGGACTACACATATTTAGTTCAAGGAATTTACCATTTCTTTAGCCTGCCAGACAAGAATGTTCTACCGTCCTCAATGTTCCCCCTAGCTCCATGGGGACAAGAGGGACGAGCGAGTGAAGGACATCAGCAATCAGTGGTCTATAGCTTGGCTCAGGCTGGACACAGAGAACTGCAATGGCAGCAACCTAGAATCAACGAAATATTAGAGATGGAAACAGTTTTGCTATGGACCACTAAAACAGATTTAGATAGATTTGATTACTTGATACAGATGTCTCAAATCCATGGTGTTTCTGATGATTGGATCAATTATATGGGGCAACTTTTCTCTGTCGGTTATCTGAGGCATGGCCTGCAAAAGAAAACATTCTGGTTGTTTATCCTAGTTGTCGAACAGATGAATTCTATATATTTATAATATATTAGTTAGTTAACACAAAACATACATACATGCAGAAAAGTAAGTTGGAGAACTATATAATCTACAATGTTGAAGACAAGCACTGACCAAGCAGAGAAACACAAGTAGGAAGAAAACCGTGATAATTGAGTTAATTAGGTCTGTCAAAGTGACATCTTGGAGGAACCAAGTCCATCTGAGAGTTTCATGAGAATGTGCAAATATTAAGAACTCTGTGTTGGAAAATAATTCATATTCTTGAGTTAGAGAAAGTAAATTTGTATTTGACTACTATGAGGAACATACAAGATCATTGTAGTTGAATCTTGATGTTTCTAGGAGTTTCAAGCTAGCATGAGTTGTAGTCTAGTTAAAAGAGATAGTCAAATTATGCGTAGTCAGCTGTATGGTAGCAGTAGCAGTAGTAGAGTTGTTTTTGGCTTTAGACAGCTGTAGGACAGAAGCAATAGTAGAGGCTTATGATGATTTGTAATGCCTATATATATGTATGGCTATATGCAATGAAAAAGAAGCTTAACAGCCCAAGATGTGAGTTTTGTGTGAGAGCTCCTGCCTCCTCCCATTGTCTAGTTTCTAACATTTGGTATCAGGGCTTAGGTTGGTTAGATGACGAAGTTCATGCCAACCGACGAGTCTAGCAAGGCTGCTGCGGGTAGCAAGAGTGCAATAAGGGGTTCAGAGAGAGAAGGGAGGATATCCCTTCAATACCCGGTGCTGAACAAGACAAACTATGGCACTTGGGCAGTGAGGATGAAACTCCTAATGTGTGCTCAAGGCTTATGGGATGTAGTTGATCCCAATGCTGAGCAACGGATCAAGGATGCAGAGAAGGACAAGATGGCCATGGCAATCATCTCTATGGGGCTTGGAGATGACATGCTATTGCAAGTTGCTGAGAAGGGGTCTGCATTTGACATGTGGCAGCACTGTGCTCCATGCACATGGGGGCTGAGAATGCCAAGGAGGCGAAGAATCCAAACATTGCGCCAGGAGCTCGAGAATCTTTCCATGGGTGACGAAGAGTTGGTTGATGACTTCGCAGCAAAGATAATGCTGCTAGTTGGCTAGGTCTGAGGATTTGGAGAGAAGATTGAGGAGACACAAGTCATCAAGAGACTACTGCAAGCTGTCTCCGATAAGTTCATCCATATTGCATCAGCGATCAAGCAATTTAGAGATATGAAGATGACTTTGGAGGTCATTGGTTCCCTAAAAGCGCATGAGGAACGCATCAAGGCACAAAGAGCGCGTACTGAGCAGCTCTTCATGGCAAAGGGCTTGGTGTCGTCACGAGGTCATGGCCGTGGTCGCAGTCGTGGACATGGATGCGAAGGACGCAGGGACAAAAGCAAGGATCAGTGCTCCAACTGTGAAGGATATGGGCATCATTCATATCTATCCGGCACGGATACGGATACGTGTATCGGTATCCAGCGGATACAGATACGGCAGTACGGCATTTTGCCTAAAAACCTGATACGTGGATACGTTTTATTTTTTTTAAAAAAAAAAATTAATTTCAAAGTTATAAATAATGAGAAAAGAATGGAGAAAATAAAAAAAAAGATATAAAATTGGACCATAACAAAGGTTCACAAATGAATCATACCAACCCAATAGCCCACTATCCTCTTCTAACCCTAGAGTATATAAACCCTAGTCACAGGCTCACCCCGTCCATCCCTGACCACCAGCCGCCATTTCTTCTCTCTCTCTCTCTCTCTCTGCACGAGGTCCGCTTCCCTTGCTCGCAGTCGGAGGTCCAACGGCAGTCGGAGGTCCGCTTCCCCTGACTAGGATCCAGCGGCAGTCGGAGGTCCACTTCCCCTGCTCGCCGGCACGAGGAACAGGCCGCGCGCTGCCGCGTCCAGCGAACGGCTCTTCTGCCGACGTCTCCTCCCCGCCACCTCCTTGGATGTCATGGCCACGCCGCTGTTGCTCGCCCCCTCCTTCAGAGATCGGATCTCGCTGCCCTCGTTCTCTCCCCCTCCACCACACGCCGCCTCACCTCGTCGTCGCTACCCCGGGTGTCGCCGCTCAGTGAGCTGGACAAAAAACGTATTAGATACGTATTCAAGAGGTATCCTGTACGTATCTGTACGGGATACGTATCCGAGGCGTATCCTTGCGGCAAGTGACGTATCCGTGTTTTGTAGATTCATATGAGTGCCCGGCTAAAGGAAAAGGCAAGAAGCAAGAGGAGAAGGCGCTTCTTGCTGATGGTTTTGGCACAGCTGATTTTGAGCCAGCTCTATTGTGAAGATGAGGAAGAAGACATTGCTGCGGTGATGTGAGAAAACAGTGATGCTGCGGTGTCACATGAAGAATACATCGCTGCGGTGATGTGAGAAAAAGGTGACGCTATGGTGTCACAAGAAGACAGCACTGTTGTGCTGTAGAAAGGGGGTGGTACTGAGGTACCACAAGAAGTAGATGGTGCTGCGGTGCCACGTGGAGATGAAGTGGTGCTGCGAGACCACAAGAAGACGGTGCTGCGGTGCTGTGATGAGACTGCGGTGCTGCAAGGCCGCAAGGAGAATGGCAGCTTCGAGCTGCTAGGAAAGGAAAGGTAGCTGCGAGCTGCTGGAAGAGAAGATGGTAGCACGGTGGCGCTACTAGCGACGTGCACAAATAAAGAAGAGGAAGCCACTGTGTGTGGCAAGAAGATATTTTAAGAATATGAATTAAGGGGGAGATTGTTGGAAAATAATTCACATTCTTGAGTTAGAGAAAGTCAATTTGTATTTGACTATTATGAGGAACATACAAGATCATTGTAGTTGAATCTTGATGTTTCTAGGACTTTGAAGCTAGCATGAGTTGTAGTCTAGTTAGAAGAGATAGTCAAATTGTGCTTAGCCAGCTGTATGGCAGCAGTAGTAGAGTTGTTTTTGGCTTTAGACAGCTATAGAACAGCTGCAATAGTAAAGGCTTATGACGGTTTGTAATGCTTATATATATGTATGCCTATATGCAATGAAAAAGAAGCTTAACAGCCCAAGATGTGAGTTGTGTGAGAGCTCCTGCCTCCTCTCATTGTCTAGTTTCTAACACTCTGTGCCTCAAATATACTCAAAAACCGAAACTTTGAAACTTGAGCGATAAATCTGAAGTTAGAAGTTGGAATAATTCGAACCTTTGAGGTTATATGCTCGAGAAGGGGAACTCCAAATTATGTTGTTCCATGATATTACTATCTACCATGGAAGAGCTTCTATTGTTCCATGTTTTATTGAGCTAGGAAGTGAAATTCTCCTTGAAAATTGAATTCACTATTTCTAGAAAATGGCTACTTTTTGCTTCAAGAGTATATTTGTCATGAGTCTTTTTGCTGAATGACAGAATGAAGATTAAAACTATCACTAATGTCAGTGAACTTTGTATTTATCCATATGTATGTGAAAAAAATATAAATATTATGTTGGATCTCAAATTCTATTCCCTTATTGTGAGTATTTGAGGCTTTGCTGCCTTTTGACCATAACAAATAGATGCGTGAGAATGCTGGACTTTGGCCCACATGTTGAAGTAGAATGCAGAAACTCACTACTAAGTGCTAGAGAAGGTACATGCTACTTGCTGCTACACAGAAATTATCCACCAAAACTTTTAGGCATGTATTGGAAGTTAAAGTAAAAGTACTACCATTCTTAACAGATATGTAAAGAGGACATACCCATGACACAATAGATTGACAATGAGTTTCACCAACCATTTCCACCGGTTTCCTTCTGAATAACAGCTCAAGGAGAACAACCCCAAAAGCGTACACATCACTCTTCTCGGTTAATTGGCCTATAAGTGAATGCATAGCACATTTAGCTTACAAAAGTTCAGAGTTATTTAAGCAACCTAAAAATCTAAAAAATGCACACACCATCGAGAAGATACTCAGGTGCCACATAGCCAACAGTTCCTGAAGGCAATATAGCATCTTTGTTGAGGTTTCCACCACATAACGCGAGACCAAAATCTGATATCTGTAGAAATACATAATCACATACCAAAACATGATATCTGAATTTTTGAACTTGAATTTGATATATGAAATAGACACTTGAATAAGGTAAAATTTAACCTTCGCATTGAAGTCTGAGTCAAGAAGTATATTGGAAGATTTTATATCTCTGTGTATAATCATAGGTCTGCAACGCTCATGGAGGTGTTCCAATCCTCTGTGAAACAAATTTGACCTGGATTAGTATCTATTTATCGATACTGAGCATAGGAAGATGCAGAGGGTTCAAGAATTAAGAATTAGAACCTTGCTACATCAAGAGCAATTTTCAAGCGAATGTGCCAAATTAAATCTGATCCAAGGGAAGGTCCTACAGAAGCCAGGAAACTATTGTCATGTCTCTCTCGGTATCATCTATCTTAACGAATTAAATTTATCATGATAATAAAGTGAAATTTACCATGTAGTTGGGTTTCAAGAGAACCATTTTGCATTAGCTCATAAACGATAAGCCTTGTATCTTCATGAATACAATATCCAAGCACAGAGATCACATTGGGATGCTGAATCTTCCCAAGGAAATCAAGTTCATTCTGACAACGTAAGTTCACATAATCAGCCAAAGACTCCAAGCAATGGGAAAATTAGAGAAAAAGAAGGTGTTCATGTGTTTATATGTCACCTTAAATTCTTTTTCGACATCCTCTCTACAGCAATTCAATTTCTTAACAGCTGCAACATGACTTCTATCAAAGCAAGCCTTATATACACAGCCAAAACCCCCCTTCCCCAATATATTTTTCTCATTGAATTTGCCAGTAGCCAATTCTAAAACCGAGTAGTCCATCATTGCAATAACTTCTTTCTTGGACATTTTCCACGAGTCTAATTTGTGAGGGACAGGGAACAACATGCTTCCCTTAGCAGCATCTGCAGCATTTCATTTAGAAATTATTCAGTACAGGGCTCCACTAGTCAAATATAATACCAACTGATATTAAATACCTCCTTAAGGAACTCACTTGATGTTTTTATTTCTTTGGAGTCTAGAGCTTCCTGAGATTTTCTCCAGAAGGTCCATGCAAAAATTGCTGAAACCACAATCACAATGACAGCAACAAGTGCCAAGATAACAGCAAGGAGGACTTGTTTTTGGTAACAGTTAGCTTGTCCAGCATGGATTCTTATAGCTGCATTCAAGGGCAGTACAGTACAGATGAAATGTAGATGCACATTGAAGAAATAATTTCAGTACAAATCTGAAGCACGACAGCACTTCCTTAGCAAACAGACATTGACCGAATTAATGTTGAAGAGAAAGTATGGCATATCAAGGAAACATGTGAAAGAAATGTTTAAAGACGCAAAGATTTCTCATTTCAAGAGAGAGACAGAAAGGGAGGTTAAACAATCTTTTGATTGACACCCAATTCTTATGATAAAATAACACAGCAGACTGCAGACGTTTGAGCTCACATAGAAGAAGCCCAAAGGAAGCAAACAAAAAAAGGTAAAATAAATAATCCAGAACGCAAAAAGGTCGTCTCAAAATAACACTCAGTAGGTGACCACGGGCACTGCATTTTTAGCAGCTGAAGTCTACTACTGTGCAGCGTCTACAAAATAAGGAACTGCATGAAAACGAAACGCGTCCTAATAGACGCACATTGTGACGCGCGGTTGCAAAGGCATCGGTTTTAATCAGTAACGCCCGGATAAACGCTCACCCGCAGGAGGAGAGGCCACATCTTCAAGAAACGGCGCGTCCGCCGCCGGCGACGGCGCAGGCGGCGACGACACTGCCACGTCTTCGAACTCCACCCTCGCGGCATCCGCGAGCAGGGCCGAGCCATCGAGCAGCGGCAAAAGCAACAGCAACATCAAGAAGCTGCCGCCGCCGACGAGCACGACCATCCTCTGCACCTCCTTCCTCTCCTCCGCACCGCAGCCTCCGTGATAACAAGCAAGCTTCGAGGACTCCGTAGGCCAGCTGGAGCCTGGAGAAGCGCCCGCGCCGGCTACCTGAGACAAGGTGAGAGAAGTTGGAAGCCAGAGGAGAGACGGTCCGCGGCGCCGGCGCGTTTCGAATTTTTTTCCTCCTCGTCGGCCTCCGCCCGCTGTTTTGGGAAGCTGGCGGAAGTGGGGTCCCACTGCGTAGCTAGAGCGCTTTCGCATGCCGGCATGTGGGCCCCACTGGCGGGTCTACGCGGGGCTGTTGGCTGCGTGCGTGAGGCTGGTCCACGGCGTGAGCTGGTGCGCGGCCGCTTGATTTGTCCGCTGTGATTCTGTGATTTGTCTTGGTTTACGCTCATGTACGGAGGGTAACGGATGGATCTACCGGAAGCAGAAATACCTTCCTCTCGTCGAGTAAATTCTTTTTTACCTCTTTTTCACACAAAATCTCATCATAAGATCATTCACTTTCGCCCATTCTTCATCATGCTTTCTTTAAAATAAATTGGTATAATTTAATTACAGTAAGTGATACTTAGTAGCAGTGACAAAAAGATTTGTCTCACCAATCTTTTGACAAACTAAACTGTTTATTTCTAATATTTTAGTTTAAAGGTAATATAAATTTGATCCGATCGTAAGTCAATCTGACACTCATATATAACATCAAGTTTATTTTTTTGAGCTTGTTTTCAGGCATGTACTAGGAATATTGTGTGTTTTGCAGGGGAAGCGAAGATATAGAGCGTGATTGGTTTCTTCTAAACGCTAATCCTGGCTAGTGGCGAGGATAGGCTCAATGGAGTTGGGAGCTGTTGCTGTATGTTTGGTTGATTGTTCAACGTTGTCTGTCTTGGTGGAGCATGTGAATGGTTGTCTGCATTGGTGCGTGAAGGAGTGGGATGGCCAGGGCTGGGGAAGGGTGGGTGCTTGCCGAAGAGCGATGACCCTGGTGGCTGGTGGGGTGGCGGCACAGGGAGGGGAGGGACTGCCGAGGCCGAAAAAAGGCGGGCCGGTGCTAACCGAGGAGTGGTGACCGCGGTGGGGAGACCACGAGAGAGGGACTGTGAGGGGAGCAGAGCGACGGCTAGGCCAAGGAAAGGCAAGGCACTCACCGAGGAGCTGTGGCCGCGACGGGACGACGTCGGAAGTAGAGCGACAGCCTAGGAGAGAGATGAGCTCCAGGCTGCACGTGCATAGCCAAGCCGAGGAGCAGAGCCCACCACACGCATTCCACTCAGGGCAGGTCGTGGGAGCCAACCTGCATAACCGATTCAGTTAGGGTGTGATTGGATAGTTGCACCGCACCTCAACCAGACTACGTGTGTACAAGCGACGCGTGATTGGTTTCGTGAATAATCTTAACCAAGATACGCGCATGCATTCGAAAGGTGATTGGTTGCGTGTATTCTCGTCTCTCCCGTATGAGGGTATGAAAAAATCGCGTCCAGTCTGACTCGCAAGGAACGGGATCGAATTTCGTATCTCCTGAGCCTGCCTCGCGTGATGCTGGCTGGCCAGAGCCTGCCTCCCGAGAACGGTGCGAGACGAGAACCAATCACCCCCCCCCCCCCCCCCCCAAAGGTCACTTCAGCTAATCAAGCAGTGCGAGGCTGCAGCCGCCGGACCTAGCTCAACGGTCGCACACACAACCAATCACGTACATAGGTTTTTTGAAGGCACAAGTATTCGGCAAGAAGGAGACTCTGATTGAACGCAAAATAAAATCATAATTGACACTATTTTTTAAGGATCGTGAGAACAACACATAGCTTACAATGAGTAGTGAATGCAAAATTAAAATGGGAAAATCATATTTCTTTTGATCAAAGCCAAAAGAGTTGAAAAGATGTTAATGCATTAAAATATATGCATGGGCAGCCTGAACACCTAAAACCGGTAGCAACCAAATCCACATTGGTAGGATAACATTTGACGCAACCCACATAGGTGCCGAAATTCGAAACAAACTCCTCTAATCTCTCCTAAATCCCAAGCGTAACATTTTAATCATGCTACTATTGGACGTTAGAGTGATGACGACAACATTGATGTCCTGTTGGCTCAGCTCATTAGCGAAATATATTCATGAGCCCAAAAGCTCTAGATTCTAGGATGCAAATCATCTGCCACTACTATTTGGTTTTCAATGAACTCACTCCTCTACTTTATTCTGACCATACACAGTGAAAGGAATCTTAGAACATCACATCAAAACCATCGGAAGCACTGATGCTTGGATTTTTTTTTTGTTGCTCACACCGTCTGCATCCATGCTTAGAAATAGTGGGACTCAACAATAATACAAACATCACAAACCAAGCACCAAGCACCGGTGCTAGCTTTTAAACTTCAAGCACCGGTGGTGAGCCACAGACTGTGGGTGCTCTTAATCCACATGCACCAACCAATACTGAAGTACTATTCAACTTCAGACGCACCATGTGACTAAAACCAGCCGCAATGGGACCAGAGCTTCAAACATCACATCAAAGCTATGAAGAACCGGTGCCATACTTTATCCTCTCTCCACAGTGTATTCATCGTTGCTTGAATGGATTATTGAATAAAAAACTAAGACTCTTACCAGCTCAAGCACCGGGTGCGTCAATAGGCATTGATTCTAATTTTTCAGCCCCAAGCACCGGCTCTTGTAGTGGACAGCATCGGTGCTTCAGAAGAAAAAGTTGTTGAAGCACCGATGAAGCATCGCATATTGTGGCTGGTCTAACAGGTGAAGCGCTGACTTGGTGAATATATTATCGTCATGCATTCGGATCAGATATTATTCGTACGATAAATTAATCATTTTATAATCCCAATGAATCAGCACTCTGTCACGCTACTCGATCGTGTTCAATATTTTCCTTTCCATATGACAACAAATGAAAACAAAAAACATTTACGTATTTTGTAGGAACTGTGTAAGTGAAAAGTTTTCATGAGTATCTAGCAAGAAACTCATTAGAGCTACGAAGGAATTTCATATAAATAACACTAGCATCCGTAGTAATCAAAATGACATAGTCCCTCTATTTCTAAATTGTTTCCATTAGCACAGGAATTCTAATTTTAAAACTAAACCATGCTTTTTTTTCGTCTGTGGACCAAGGGTTACAATACTGCTTGCCGACCGGTTTTCAACCGTGCAAAAAACCGGCCAGCTTACCATTTTGCTACATTACACTACACCATGACACACTTTTCTCCACAGTGAATAGTAGGCAAAAGTGATTTAATAGTGGTGGATAAACTGTTGGGAAATAGAAATATGTTCACCATCGGATTATCTGTGGGTAATAGTTCAATTAGCCAATGTATATTATCTGTTGGTATTGGCGCATCGCTTCATCAACGGCTAATGTGTCGGTATAATAAATATCTGACTATTAAAGTGTCGGCAATTGGTAACCCATGAACTACGCGCTTGGGCGGGAAACTAATTGGGCCGCAGAGAAAAATTCCGTCCCACGCGCCCGCCTAAAGGTCAAAAAGGTGCCCTAACTTGCCGCCATGCGCACTCCGCGCCCGCATTTTCCGCTCATGCTGCCTATTGCTCCTCGCACCGCTGCCCTCTTCGCCTCTGGCGCCCTCTGCCTCGGGCCACATTCTTCCTCCTCACGCCGCTGCCCTCCTTGCCGACGCCTCGCGGCCTCCACCTCCGTGGCTGGTCGCTTCCCTCCTCCCCCCTCGCGCCGCCCCTCCCTCTACCTCGTGCTGCTACCTCGGGGAGGTCATCCGGCGGGGATCTATACGGGAGAGCTCCGGTCGACAGGGATCTGCGGGAGACTTTGCACCAAACAGGATCTACTGGTACGACTTCATTTCCTCCCCCCAAAACACTAAGTCTTCAAAAGCCATCCCCGTTCCATACCTCTTGCTGAGATACGACCGACGAGCAGCGACGCCGCCCCCACTGCACGCCCACCGCAGCCTGAATCCCCCTTTCCACCAACAATGCATTTTATTAATTGTCTAACTGATAAAGTTTTCTTGTCTAGGATAATTTGATAGAGGGAGGCCGATTAGAAGTTATTGGCATCTACATCAAAGTTTCAGGAACTTGAGGTATGGTTCTTTTTAGGTTGAATAGATATGATTATTTGACATATGCTTAAAGCCTCATTGTTATGTGTGCCTTGTGTTATGAATTTACTGTATTTGCAACCTCTATTGTCTTTATTATGTGTACTTGTTAGGTGTTGGTTCAGGTCTGAATCAAATTTGATTGAAGGTACACCATGGACAAGGGTTGGATGAATCTAACAAGGCTAAAGAAATATTAGAAACAAAGGTCATGTTAGTGTTTGATCTAATGCCTTCTCATGAGCTACTTGTAGGCAATCTGATGAGTATTTGACTATCTGACACGGATATGGATACGTGTATCAGTATCTAATAGATATGGATACGGCAGTACGTCATTTTGTCAAAAAATACAACATGTGGATACATTTTATTTTAAAAAAAATTAAAAAAATTTAATTTCAAAGTTGTAAATAATAGAAAAAGGGAAAAAATAGATTGGAGTTGGGCCACTACAAATCAGCCTGGCCCATTCTCCTCAACTTTTACCCTAAATATAATATCTCACCTAACTCTCCACCCACCCCCCCTGACACCTCCGGTCATCCACCACCGGCCGCCACTCTCTCTCTCCCTCCCCCCATGTGTGGGATGAAGCACAGCAGCAATGGCCTCGCCAGCGCCAACGCAAGGATCAGATTGTGTGCTGCCCTGCCATTGCATCGCAGGAGGTCTGGCGGATGCAAACCTCGCCGCTGCCAGCAGTCGTGTCCTCCGGGATCTCGCCGCCAGCTCCTGGCACATCCTTCCCCTTGGCTCCTCGGCCACCACAGCAGCTCTGCCCTAAGATCTCGCCACCTTCCCCTTGGCTCCACTCTCTCTCTCTCTTTCTCTCATTCATCCAGCTGTGTTTTCTGGGTTTGCTTTGCCCTTTGGATGGATCAAAACCTATCTGTTAACAGGCCGCAACAGCCCAATATGTATCCTCTCGAATATCTATTTTTTTTTGCATTTATTTTTTCCTGATACTTCTTGGATACGTATCGAAACGTATCCAATACATATCCATACGGGATATGTATCCCATGCATATCCACGCTGCCGGTGGCATATCCGTGTATTTGAATGTAGTGGATATGTTTTTTAGAGTTTGATTTTAGTAATTCAGCTAAGTGAAACAAGATACTGTATCCTTGCAAAATATGCAGAATTTGGGTTGGAAAGTGACGGAAGATGTAAGAATGCACTTGATATGTGATGGCTTTACACAAGGGTACTTAACATGAGTAAATCATGGGGAGCCAAGTGGCAGCCAATTTGCAAATAGCATGCAATATGATAGTGAACAAGTGGGTAGGTCAAATGAAGAGGATGATATTTAAGATTTACTTCGAGACTTAGCGGGGTTTTAGATGAAATGGGAGATTTAAAAGTAAATGAGATGGATCATAATGGTGATATGGAATCTTTTTTCAAATGCTTGATGATGCTGGTAAAGAACTATACCCTGGTTGTAAAAACTTTTCAAAGTTATGCTTTGTGGTTAGATTGCTCCATATCAAATTTTTTGAGGGATGGAGCAATAAAATCATTGATATGTTATTGGAGTTAATTAAAGATGTTTTTCCTGAAGGTTCATCACTTCTAAAAAACTTCAATGCAGCAAAAAAAAAAACTGTTAAATGCCTTGGTCTTCGTTACACCAATATTCATGTATGCGGAAATAATTGCATGCTATTTTTGAAATTTCATGAACATTTAAATGTCTGTCCAACATGTAACACTTCAAGATGGAAATCAAAAAAGGCAAGTCCTAATGGGAAACGTGTGCATAGAGTTCTTAGGAGAGTGCTTCATTATTTTCCAATAAAGAAAAGACTTCAGATGTATGTTATATCCTCCAAAACAGCAGTGGATACAAGGTGGCATGACAAAGGATGGTATGCTTAGGCATCCCGTCGATGCTCCTTTTTGGAAGGATTTTGATTGTAGATATCCAAAGTTTGCATCAAATAGTTGTAATCTTAGGCTTGCTATGTCCAGCGATGGATTTAACTGTAGGCATATCTTTCCCCGATGGCTTCAAACACTACTATTTTTGATATGTCGGCAAATCTTTTAGCGGCAGTTTAACTTTCAGTGAATGTGCTGTTTGCAAACTGTAAAATGTGTCGATAATATTGTGAAATGGTCTAGTGTTACCCAAGTTTGGTTTTTTGTTAAAAATCTGTTGTCCAGTGAAACTGAGCCAAACCGCATCAGTTTTCATGAAAATCGATTGGTTTTCACCGGTTTTGTGAACCCTGATATGGACCCTAATGTCGTAGAACATTTTTTTTTGATGGTTAAACCTACTACTTTTATCCCATTTCGTTAGAATGTATCATCCTCGCTGTCAATGGACCTTTGATAGATGTCCTTATAGAGACCTTTCAGGTTTATCATGATTAGATGCTAGGACAGGTTATCTTTGTGGCTCCCCGTCATTATATGGCTGAATCTCGGTGCTCTGTCCTATCAGCGGTGTGCGTCACGTGTCCATGTCACTTTGACTACCTATATCTTGTTACCGGTCCAATAAGAATCAATATTTTCAAGTCGTCTGACTAATCATGATTAGTTGGCTTGATCCATACTCTGAGCTCAATTAGGGACTTCAGCTTGATTAGCTTGAGTGGAAACCTAGTCGCCCAACTAATAGATGACTAATGCATGATTAGTCGTCCGACCATGGGGTGGACGACCAGGTTGATGCGTCCTCCTTCTTGGGCTTGCTTGATTTGGCTTCCAAGTGAGCAGCAGGGCTGCCAATTTGGCCCACTAGGGTCAGCAATATACTGCCCACTACCCAGGACTCTAGGGTTCTCTGTTGGACACAACAACTCTGCTGCTCCGTTTTTACTCCTTCGGCAGCTCCCAAGGCGACGAGACGACCCGACGGGACTCCACTATAGCTGTGTAGGCGACGACGTGTGACAGACGACATGCGTAGTGTGGCCGTGGACGCCGAAGTTAAAAAGATGTACAATGCTGTACGATAGAGTAGTTGGTAGTTGTAGAAAATTATTGCTGCACTTGCAGCGTGTGTATAAAACCCGAAGGCTTTCCTCTGGTAAAAAATAGAAGCGAGAAGAAAGACAATCCACTCGGCTAGTTCGCGTGTGTTTGTCTCTGCTTCCCTGTTGCGCACTGTTCATCTTCAAGCTTTAGAGGTCGAGAGTGAGTTTCAGGGGTCGGCCAGGTGTGTGCTGTAGGTGCAAGATCATTGAGGGACCGACAAGTGGTATCGGAGCCTACGTGGAGCACCAGCAGCGATGGCAGGCACGCCGGGAACTTCTCCAGTGGGTTCACCAGTGCAGACACCTGAGCGCTCTCCTGAGCACCGTGGCCGCGCAGAGCGGTGCGGTAGAAGGGACCGCTCCGGGTCGCGCACGGTTGTCGTCCATAAGACTGTGAGGAAATTCAGTGGCGCCACCATCTACCCTACGCTAACACGCACGAACTACTCAAGGTGATACTCCAGGCGCGTGGCTTGTGGGTCGCTGTTGAGTCCGAGATCGACGACAACACGGAGGACAAGCTGGCGCTGGAGGCAATTTTTCACGCTGTGACACCAGATCTCATCTTCATTTTGGGGAGAGCGAAGACAGCGACGGAGGCGTGGGAGAAGCTCGCATTGATGCGCGTAGGCTCGGACCGAGCGAAGAAGGCGAAGGCGCAGCTACTCCGGAAGGAGTACAAGAACATCACGTTCCGTGATGGCGAGTCCGTGGAGGATTTCGCATTGCGACTCACCTCGCTGGTGGCGGAGCTAGCGGCACTCGGTGACGAGATCACTGAGCAGCGGGTTATCGAGAAGTACCTGCGAGTTGTGCCGGCAAAGTATGAGCAGATTGCTCTCTCGATTGAGACTCTGCTCGACCTCTCGGAACTCACGCTGGAGGACGTGACCGGGAGGTTGATGGCAGCAACACCGACAAGTACCAGCAGCAGGCTGCTGTTGACGGAGGAAGAATGGAGGACGCGCTGCAGAGAGCAGGCGGGCAGCCAGTCCACCTTCGATCGGAGCGGGCGTGGTAGAGGCAAGTCAAGGAGTGGTAGACCCTCCCCATGCACCGACGACGAGTGCCACAACTGTGGCAAGAAGGGGCACTAGGCACGTGATTGCTGTGCGCCCAAGCGCCGTGACCGCTTGAGTCAGGGGCGCGCCTGCTAGGGCCGAGAGCAGAAGGAGAAGGCCCATCTGGCGAAAGAGGGTGAGCAAGATTCGCCTTTGCTGCTGTCGCAGTTTTGTGCTCTCAGGGACGTCCTAGAGGACGGAGAGCATCAGGAAGTTGAGCTGGATGAGGTCCGGGCTCATGTTCACCTGAGAAGGGAGGAAGACGCTGTCGAGGACGTCTGGTACCTCGATTTAGAGGCCAGCAGCCACATGACGGGCAACAAGGCAGTCTTCACAGAGCTAAGTTCGAGGACAGGTCAGTGGTGAAGATTGAGGGACAAGGCACGGTGGTGTTCAGGGGTCGGAGTGGCGAGCACCGCGCGTTGACTGGAGTCTACTTCATCCCACGTCTAAATACCAACATTGTGAGCCTCGTGCAGCTGGACGAGCGAGGGTGCCAGGAATTGCTCGAAAACGGGGTCCTCCGCGTCAGAGACCGAGAGCGGCGATTGCTGCTGAAGGTGAACCGCGGGAGGAACCGTCTCTGCACCACCAAGCTCCAGGTGACACAGCCGGTGTGCCTGGCGGCGAGGCTTGGCGACGATGCGTGGCTGTGGCATGGGCGGTTTGGCCACATCAGCTTTGATGCGCTGGCAAGACTAGGTCGGCACGATATGGTGCGAGGCCTTCCCACGATCGAGCATGTCGGAGAGCTGTGCGACAGTTGCCTCGCCGGAAAGTAGCGAAGACAGTTGTTTCCATGCAAGGCGACGTACCGTGCCGAGGGTCTTCTGGACCTCGTGCACGGCGACATGTGTGGGCCAATCACCCCGTCGACGCATGGGGGTCGGCGCTACTTTCTTCTACTGGTGGATGACTGCAGTCGGTACATGTGGTTACGACTGCTCACCACCAAAGACGAGGCTTACAGAGCCATCGTAGAGTTCCAGATGCGGTTTGAGACCAAGACGGGTCAGAAACTGTGCGTGCTGAGGACCGACCGGGGTGGAGAGTTCACCTCGGTGGAGTTTGGTTGATACTGCGCCGAGAAGGGCGTGGAGCAGCACCTCACGGCACCATACTCGCCACAGTAGAATGGTGTCGTGGAGAGGCGAAACCAGACCATCATCGGCATGGTCAGGAGCATGTTGAAGGCCAAGGATATGCCGGCGGCGTTCTGGGGTGAGGCGGTGAGCACGGCGGTGTTCATACTCAACTGCTCGCCGACCAAAGCCGTAGCCGGGAAGACCCCCTTCGAGACTTGGCACGAAAGGAAGCCAGACGTGTCCTTCCTCAAGACATTCGGCTGCGTGGCGCACGTGAAGACGGTGAAGCCACACCTCGGGAAGCTGGAGGATAGGAGTACCAAGATGATGTTCCTTGGCTACGAAGCCGGGAGTAAGGCGAATCGCCTATATGACCCTGACGGGAAGAGGGTGCATATCTCTCGAGATGTCATCTTCGACGAGGCGGCAAACTGGAACTGGTCGAGGACTAGTGTCGATAAAGGAGAGGAAGGCTCACGGAGCTCCTTCTCCTTCGAGCACTCCTCGGAGATAGAGGAGGTGGGCTCAGCTTCAGGGGGAGTTAAGCGCGGCGATGCCAGAGATCGGCGCGAACCGAGGTCGGCAGAGGCAGAGGGCTCGAACGGTCGGGGTCGGCGCGATTCTGGATCAGCCGCACCGTGTGACTCAGAGTTGGCGGAGCAAGGCTTGGACTCCAAGAGTCAACGCAGGAAGCGACCGGCGGGTCGGCGCGACCAAGGGTCAAGGTCATCGAGTCGAGAGGACTCTGACTCTGATGGTCGGCGCGACTCAGCTGCGACTAAGGATCGGCGCGATGCCGAGACTGGAGGTCGACGGAGCCCGAGATCAGCAAGTCAGGAGGACTCGGATCCGGCTAGGCAGAGCGGCTCTAGGTCCGCGGGTCGGCGTGGCCAGAGGTCGGGCGGTCGGCGAGGCCAAAGGTCGGGCGATCGGCGCGACGGCAGTCAGCGCGATACAAGGAAGGGAGGAGGACTCCAGCGTGACGTGAGGCCCGAGGGCCGGGGTCAGTGTGGAGGGTCGAGTTCTGAGGGTCGGCAGAGCAACTCAGACACCGCGAGTACAAGAAGCTCAGGGTCTTCCTGGTCGGGGAGATCGACAGTAAGACCAAGGTTTGTGTCGCCACCTCCCGACCGCTCTCCCGACCTTAATGCGGCGCAGGACGAAGGGCCGCTGAGGTATCGGTCGATCAATGATTTGATCACCGACCCTCAACACCTGAGGACAGGGACTCAGGTGGAACGCAGCGCGCAGCAACTGCTGACGGTGACTGCCGAGGAACCAAGCACGTTCGCAGATGTCGAACGCGACCCATGCTGGCAGAAGGCCATGGCAGAGGAGATGCGTTCAATTGAAGAGAACCGCAGTTGAAAGCTAGTGGATCCGCTGACCCGTTGTCGACCGATCGGGCTCAAGTGGGTCTTCAAGGTGAAGCATGATGCCAATGGGAAGCTGGTAAAGCACAAAGCGAGGCTAGTTGCCAAGGGGTACGTGCAGCGAGAAGGAGTGGACTTCGACGAGGTATTCGCGCTAGTTGCGCAGATGGAGTCGGTTCGACTAATGCTGGCGTTGGCGACGAAGAAAAGCTGGTAGGTCCATCACATGGACGTGGAATCAGCATTCCTCAACGGAGAGCTAGCCGAGGAGGTCTTCGTAGAACAACCACCGGGCTTCGTTGAGAAGGGTGAAGAGCACAAGGTGCTCCAGCTGCGGAAGGCGCTGTACGGGATCCGACAGGCTTCTCGAGCGTGGAACGCCAAGCTGGACGTAAGCTTAAATAAGCTTGGCTTCATCAGGTGTGTAAATGAGCATGCGCTCTACACACGATGCTCTAGGGGGAGCACGCTGATCGTCGGAGTCTACGTCGACGATCTTATCATCACCAGCGCTAAGAAGGAGGACATTAAGACGTTCAAGCAGCAGATGACGTCTCTGTTCAGGATGAGCGACCTGGGGTTGCTATCCTACTACTTGGGCATCAAAGTGATGCAGGAGGGAGGAGTCATCAAGCTCTCTCAGTCCGCCTACGCGGCAAAGCTCCTGAAGAGGGCAGGCCTCTCGAAGGGCAAGGCAGTACAGACGCTGACAAAGAGGAGCACAACGCCGACCGTTGATGCGTTCTGGTACCGAAGCATCGTCGGTGAGCTGCGCTACCTGATGAACACATGGCTGGACATTGCGTTCGCCGTGGGGTTCATGAGCCATTTCATGCGAGATCCGAGGGAGGATCACCTCGCCGCTGTCAAGAGGATCTTACGCTACGTCGCAGGGACGCAAGGCTATAGAGTCTAGTACCGCAGGACCGACGGAGGTTCACTGAAGCTGACCGGGTTCAGCGACAGTGACATGAGCGGCGACACCGACAACCGGAAGAGCACAAGCGGTGTCGTGTTCTACCTGGGGCACAACCTAATCAGTTGACAGGCCCAGAAGCAGCGAGTGGTGGCTCTCTCGACATGCGAGGCGGAGTACATCGCTGCGGCGACAGCTGCATGTCAGGGTGTGTGGCTCCATCGGCTGCTGTGCGAGCTCTCAGGAGAGCAGCTGCAAGCACCGACCCTGATGGTGGACAACAAGTCCGCCATCGCCCTATGCAAGAACCCTGTCCTTCACGACCGCAGCAAGCACATTGACGTGAGGTATCACTTCATCCGTGACTGCATCGAGAGAGGGCGGATCGTCCTCCAATTCGTCGAAATCAGTCGGCAACTTGCGGACACTCTTACCAAGTCACTTGGGCGCGTCCGATTCCTGGAGGCTCGGTCTCGGGTCGGCATGATCGAGGTAGCTGAGGAGCAGCATGGTTAGGGGGAGATTGTTGGACACAACAACCCTGCTATTCTGTTTTTACTCCTTTGGTAGTTTCCAAGGCGATGAGACGGCCCGACGGGACTTCACTGTAGCAGCGCAGGCGACGACGTGTGACAGACGACGTGCGCAGTGTGGCCGTGGACGCCGAAGTCAAAAAGGTGTACAGTGCTGTACGATAGAGTAGTTGGTAGTTGTAGAAAATTATTGCTGCATTTGCAGCGTGTGTATAAAATTCAGAGGCTTTCCTCTGTAAAAAATAGAAGCGAGAAGAAAGGCAATTCACTTGGCCAGTTCACGTATGTTTGTCTCTGCTTCTCTGTTGAGCACTGTTCATTTTCAAGCTTCAGAGATCAGGAGTGAGTTTCAAAAGTCAGCCAGGGGTCGGCTAAGTGTGTGCTGTAGGTGCAAAATTATTGAGGCACCAGCATTCTCCACGTTTCCACCTCAAGAAAAAACCATCGCCTGCCTCCTCTTCACCTGGCGACTGCTTTGCTTTGCGCTCTCTCTCTCTCTCTCTCTCTCTCTCTTATCTCTCTCTATCGGCACTACGGTTCCCTAGTGAAGCTTCCACCAGCGTTGTCCCCTTGGTGAAGCTCCTATCGTAGCTGTACCTCTGCAACCCCTTTGGCTCATGAAGATGAGCTCGTCCGATGATGATGGTGAGTGTGCCTCCTGCCCATCCTTCCCTTCTAGGATCCTACATTCTCTTGCTGGTTTTTCAGTTGTCTCCTCTTCTGTTGTCTGCTCTGCTTTGCTGCATTGTTGACTATGGAGTTTTGCCTTTTGATGTGTTATCGTGTTGTATATGTGTGCAGATGTGGAATGGCACCATGGGACCAACCAAGCGACTAGACGACTTGAAAACATTGGTTATACAATTATATTCTGGTTAGATCTTTGGAATGATCATATCATAGTTCAAAATGAGTAGCAAAAACTTTTTCTTTATGCACAAATCAAGACAATCTCAGACAGGATTTCTCCTACAAGATATGAGTCAACACTTCCATATACAACTCTCAGTACCAGCCCACCGAGAGTTTCTTGCTCTTCAAGACTTTGTTCAACAACTCAGAACACAAGTAACAAAAACGAAGGATGATTGGCAATATCAATGGGGGAATTTCATCTACACCTCCACAAAACTTTATCACTTTGCATATAGAAGCTTCCAGCCACAAAGACCTTTTTGTGGATCTGGGACTCAAAAAAGCAATAACAAATTGAAAGTTTTTACTTGGTTACTGATGATGGAAAGACTGAATACCAGAAACATATCAAAACAGAGGGGGACAATTACAACTAAGTTCTTTGCATTGATTAGAGAGAGGAAACAACATTTCACCTCTCTTCATCTCAGTTCAGTCAAGCTTGTTGGAGACACCTCTTTATCGACAGGAACCTCACATAATGGTGGCCTATTTTCGTGGAAATATCTTCATTATGGTGGTCTGGCACATTTGGAAGCAACTAAATAACTTTATTTTTGATAGAGGAAGAACTTCCTTCCAAGGGTGTAATGACCTTTATAGAGGAAGTTTCTCTCCAATCTGTTGGTTCGACTTGTATAGTTAGCTTTTCTTTTCTTCTTAGTTCCCTTCACAGGTGCTTGTTGTACATGGTTTTGTACATTTGAGTGTACACAAAGTATCTCCCCAAGGGGTTTCCCATGCGATATAGTTTCAAAAAAAAAAAAAAATGAAGAAACAATCAGCCATCCAAATTGTACTGATGGTTGTATTCAGTTGATTGGAAAACATCACTCGCATTGATTTGTGATACATGAGCAATTGAAATATTTCAGTATAACACCGTGTAATCTTGAATGAGATTAGTTCTGACAATAGATTAAAGAATGCCTCGAGAAATCTGAATAAATGGTCCTTTTCTTGTATGATACGATCTAAAAGAAATGAGCAAAGGTGCTGAAGACATTCAAATTTTGAGTCAATTTTCCTTTTTATGAATAAGCTGTCAATATCTTTACACATTTTATTGATACAACCTGATCTTACTTTCTATATTCTGTATCAATTATTTCAATAAACTAACTAGTAGAGTAATGTAAATGAAGACTGCTGATGAACATTTTCTCTGCAACCAAACTAACATTGATCTTTGCAACATCATTGGCTGTATCCTTGATTTCCAAGTCTAGTGATTTACAGATTGATTTGGGGAAACTCTCAGTTATTCTGATATCTTTCATTTCTGACAGGAATATATGGCCTGAATCTATCATCACTGAAGGGGTGTTGTGTGATGGTCACCTACCAGTAATATCTTTTATTTTTTGTGCACTCACCAATCTTCAATGGTATCATCGAGATATTGTACACTATGATCTGATTGGGTGCTTCATTCTGTATTGTTTGTGGTAGTTCCTTCTATCCATGATCTGCTTATTACTTTTGATTGTTTTGTGATTGCCTTCTCAGCTCATATGCCTTGCCATTTCTTGCTTCAGGCTTGTAGGCAAGGTTTTACTTGTTAAATGTTTCTCATCCTCCCTAGTTTCACCATACTGTCGAAGCCTAACTGTTTTATGATAGAGGCTTGCATCTTTCCAA
>BCLG01000604.1:158583-174902 GCA_001602295.1 Zoysia matrella | reverse complement strand
CCATCCGTAACCCCAAGGTTCTCCCGACAGGGAAGAACATCCACGCTCTTGACCCGCAGTCGATCCCGACCACGGCTGCCATGAAGAGCGCCATGGTTGTCGTGGACCGGCTGCTGGAGAGGCAGAAGGCTGACAATGGCGGCAAGTACCCTGAGACGGTTGCGCTTGTCCTCTGGGGCACTGACAACATCAAG
Organism: Zoysia matrella; assembly: GCA_001602295.1. Classification (NCBI taxonomy): domain Eukaryota; kingdom Viridiplantae; phylum Streptophyta; class Magnoliopsida; order Poales; family Poaceae; genus Zoysia; species Zoysia matrella. Next base: position 174,708 of record BCLG01000604.1, on the reverse strand, counting down.
ACCTATGGCGAGTCGTTGGCCCAGGTGCTGTGGATGATTGGTGTGCGGCCGGTTGCTGACACCTTCGGCCGTGTCAACCGTGTGGAACCGGTCAGCCTTGAGGAGCTTGGACGTCCCAGGGTCGACGTCGTCGTCAACTGCTCTGGTGTCTTCAGAGATCTTTTCATCAACCAGGTAAGAATCCAGTGACTTCCCTGCTTTCATCATCTTTTACGTAACTTATTATAATTTGCATAGGCACAAATATTTAAATTCATCGTGAATTTAAATGTGTTCTTATGAAACAAATTATCTTGGATGCAGATGAACCTGCTGGACCGGGCAATCAAGATGGTCGCTGAACTGGATGAGCCAGTAGAGATGAACTACGTGCGCAAGCATGCCCAGGAGCAGGCAGAGGACCTGGGCGTCTCAGTGAGAGAGGCGGCGACAAGGGTGTTCTCGAACGCATCAGGCTCTTACTCCTCCAACGTGAACCTGGCAGTGGAGAACGCGTCATGGACCGACGAGAAGCAGCTCCAGGACATGTACCTGAGCCGCAAGTCCTTCGCGTTCGACAGCGACGCTCCCGGCGCCGGCATGAAGGAGAAGCGCAAGGCGTTCGAGCTCGCCCTGGCGACAGCCGACGCGACGTTCCAGAACCTGGACTCGTCGGAGATCTCGCTGACGGACGTGAGCCACTACTTCGACTCCGACCCGACGAAGCTGGTGCAGGGGCTGCGGAAGGACGGCCGCGCGCCGGCGTCCTACATCGCGGACACGACCACGGCGAACGCGCAGGTGCGGACGCTGTCGGAGACGGTGCGGCTTGACGCGCGGACGAAGCTGCTGAACCCCAAGTGGTACGAGGGGATGATGAAGAGCGGGTACGAGGGCGTCCGGGAGATCGAGAAGCGGCTGACCAACACCGTCGGGTGGAGCGCCACGTCCGGGCAGGTGGACAACTGGGTGTACGAGGAGGCCAACACCACGTTCATCGAGGACGAGGCGATGAGGAAGAGGCTCATGGAGACCAACCCCAACTCCTTCAGGAAGCTCGTGCAGACCTTCCTGGAAGCCAGCGGCAGAGGCTACTGGGAGACGTCGGAGGAGAACCTGGAAAGGCTCAGGGAGCTCTACTCCGAGGTTGAAGACAAGATCGAGGGGATTGACCGGTAAATTGGCCATTCCAGGATCAGTTCGAACATTAATTCTTCAACTCTTTTCTGTCTGTCTCATTGAATGGATGGGGACTTTGTACAATGTTGTGTGGTTTTCTCACTGGATGGAGAATTTGTACAATGTGTGATTTATAAAACGAACTTGTAACATTTAATACTGGCGGAAACAATGTTTAACAAAGAGGGTTTGGAACAATTTCATAGGGCCCATTGTCCCATTTGAAGTTTTTTTTCAGATACGCAAAAGCTTTTTTTTTTTTGTCATTTTCTTTATGAAGAAGAGGTCGTAAATGGAGCCATCAATTTTTTTAAGAAAATAATTGGTCAAAAACCATAGTCTACCAATTTTAGAAATAAACTTCAAATGGGACAGTGTATGCCACAGTCAGTGACAAAGGCGAGTCTTGTGACAGACCACCCCACTGAGAGACGATCCGACCACAGGATCTCATCGAGTGTCACTCGGCGAAGCGAGAACTAACAGTACAACTCAAGCATGATAAAATATAATCCAACTGTTGTTTAAATTTATAAAACCAATATTTTTGAAAGCACGGAAGCGAGAACTTAAATTAAGGTCTTCTAAAAACTATGCATAAGATGCTATCGAGCCCATACGATACATTCTCTAGCAGCACATAAACAACAGCGCGACGAGCAGGTCTCCCAACAGACATAGCTACCCTCAAGGTTGCTTCTGTCAGTTGGTCCAGAGGAAGGAGAGAGAAACAACATGCACACGAAATCACAGAGAGCGAAGCTCTGACCATTCAAATCTCAGCAAGTCTTACCCGTCAACGTGGTCAACTACAGCAGACTCCAAAGATATGCTGAGCCTGACTCATATGAGATGATCATTTGCAAAACTAGCGCTAATACAGTGAATCTTTATATTAAAATTTTAGCGGTAGATTAGGTTCACAGAAAATAAATTTAGTTTGCTCTATAACTATATCAAGCATGGTTACCAAGCAATTGATTATGAACTAAGCAAACAATTTATATTATTGATTAGGTTTACGTACTTCCTCTGTTCCTAATTAATTGTCATCTGAAATAGGAAAGGGTGCATTTGGAGAAGAGAATGTGCAGTAAAAAGTGAAAGAGATGTGAGCGGAAGTTTATTGGTGAAACTGGCAACTATTTGAGAACAGAGAGAATACATTATTACTACAACATGACGCAGTGAACAAGCGGTACTCGTTACTATAAGAGGCAGCGATTATAATCTATTTACATCAGCTGAGAAAACCCAACCAGCACGACGTACGCGCACTCCCAAAGAGTCACGTACGGTAACTTTTCACAACAACAACATAGGCCGGTCCGGGTCTCACTCCTTCCGAGTACACATCCTCCACGCAATACCACACATCGAGGCTATCCATAGTTAGCCCGTGCACCCTCCTAAATATCATCACCAGAAGAGGGGTGGGGGACCGTCCAACCACTACATTCGGTTTACTAGGCCCATTACACTATCATGCTCTTAGTACTTTTAAACTTGCTCAATATGGTCACACTCGAATCGGTCCTTAATCGACACAGACGGGGCTACCACCGCGAAGATCCAGCCTTCTCAATCCTTCCTATACATCATCTCTGCCCGGTCTCAGGTTAACTAATGTGTGGGATAAATTAAAACTTATAGCTCGCGAGTGAGGTTTCTCATTCACTCGACTTCTATCGTTTACTAGAACTCATAGCCTAGTTCTGCATCGAGTTACTCGTACCAACAACACTCATTATGGGTAATAAGGTACCTAGCATGCAATTTTAGGTTTCCAAACAACTACTAATACCTAATGCACAATGCATTAACCAAATCATACACAATGATAAAAAAAATAAAAACTTAAAAAGAGTTAATGCACTCGGGCTTGCCTGGGTTTTGCTCACAGTTAGCTTCTTTTGCCAAAGTAACAGTTCCACGCTCCTCTTCGGATGGGTCGAATGCTATACATGATATGATATGCAAGGGAATGAATTATAATAGTTTTAAACTTTAATTAACATCGTATGCGATGATAGCTTTTTATTTTCGAAAAGTGGCTAGTAAATTTGGTTATCAATCTTCTTTAAAATGGTTTTTGAAAATATAAAATGTAACTTAAGCTGTTCATAAAATTAGAAAGGTCATAGAATAATTTTTGAGAAAATCTCAGGATTTATTGAATTCAAATGGATTTATAATGAATTTAAATACCATGTGAACACAATAAATTATTTTAAAATAATTTCGGATGAAATTAAATACAAAATATTTCTAAAACGTAAACTTTAACTAAAGAAATAGAAAAGTAAAATTTTCAAGATTTATTGACATCAAATAAATTTATAATAAATTTAATACCCTTTAAGCAAGATAAATTATTATAAAAATTATTTGAAGAAAATAAAATAATGGAACTTTTATAAAACAGAATGTTTGACCAAAGAAACATAAAAGTAATTTTTTTAAGATTTTACCATGCCAAGGAAGGATGATAATGCATTAATGAAGTATTATATGATGTGAATTAATTAAATTAATTTCGCACATAAAATGAAAATTTGTTAGCTTCAAAATATATTTCTAGGTGAGAGGACCCTAGCAAAATTTATTTCACATTTGTAGAGCTATAATGAATTTTCTACGGATTTTACAAGTTCAAACGGATTTCTGATCAATAAAATAAATGATTTCGCAAAATAAAAAAATTCCAGCCTAGATGGCCCAACGCACAATGGGCCACAGAGGGTCCCTGGCCCATTTAGGGAAATAGTCCAAAGGGGGTGCATGGGCCACTTCATCCTGGCCCAACAGGGGCTCCCTAATGGGCTGCGCAAGTGCACACGGCCCAACCGCGCTGGGAGATCGTCCCTGGCGCGCGTGCGTCCAGGACGGCAGCCATGGCGGCCGGCGGTGCTCGCCAGAGAGCGGAGGCCGGTGTTACACTCGGGATTTCTTGCACCAGAGCAATCCTCGAGGTGCGGGGAGAACAGTGGAGGGATCGACGGGCCAGGATTCTCACCGGGTAATGCTGGCGGCGAGAGGCGGACCGAGTCGAGGTCTGGTGAGGGCACGGTGGTGCTGCCGTGGATGAAGACAGAGGGAAGCTCCACTGGAGGCTTCACCGCCACGTGTAGATGGACGGCGTGGAGGAAGATGGCATCGAGGATGACCGGACCGAACTGTCCCCGGTGAGGCCACGGGGTGCCAAGGAAGGACGCCGGAGAGAGCCTGCACGACTGGCACATCAATTCATCACCCCAGAGGAAGCTACGGAAGCTCGTTAGCATGGATTAGAAGGGAAAAAAGGAGAGAGCTCACCGGAGTTGCTGGATTTTGAAGAAAACCGACCAGCGGTCAAAAACTCGAACAAGAAAAGAAAACTTTGATTTCGTCGGATCCCGCAGAGGAGGAAGGAAGCTGGGGTGCTATGAGGTTCGAGGAGGGCAGGGTGCATCTCCTCGTTGAGGAAGGAGGGCTGGGGCGGCTTGGACGAGGCTCTCTGCGGTGGTGGCCGAGAGAGAGAGAGAGAGAGAGAGAGAGAGGCAGCGAGGGGGGGGGGGGGGGCTTACAGGTGGGTCCCACCAGATTTCTTTTTTTTCCTGATTTTCGTTGAATTTCTGTGCTGCTCTCTGTTTTAATCCGAAAGGCATTCTTCCCTAGCTCCAAAAATTTTGAAATTTGGTAGAGTTGTAAAAATTTTATAAAGGAACAACTTTTATTTTTTAGTCAAGTTGAAAATCGAAATAAATAAAAAGTTATCGAATTTCAAAGTCAGGAAAGCTTTTCGGAGAAACATAATTTATTTGAAACCATTAAACCTTAAATAAAATTTTACAAAAACTTCTAAAATTAAAGTTTTTGCATGAACTTTCAAGTTAAAATTTTGTTTCACATCATTTCATTGAAAGTTTTGAACTCTCATTTTGAAATTTAAACTAATTTTTTGAAACTAGTTTGAATTATTTAAATTCTTTTTGAGCTCGGTTTTCCGTGATTTCGGACATGAACAAATGGCTCTTTTACGTCAAACATGAAGTGTTACAAGTCTCACATGTCATTGACATATCAGTGGCATCTACGCGATTATAATATTTTTTGAATGGCTCGTCTTAATTTTCTTTTCTACGGGTGACATGGTGGTTCCGTACCAATGTTGCGGCATAGATTATTGGTGTTGTCACCTGTCATCCACCATGTAAACCAATCTATTAAGGTACAGAACCAATAGCTCAGTCAAAATTGCTACCATCATCAACAACCAAAAAGGAAAAAAAATCATAGCCTACGGATCCACACATTTAAAAAGATGATTATGGTGTACTCCCTTCGTTCTTTAATTGATGTCGCTGTTGACTTCTACATTCAACTTTGATCATTCGACTTATTCAAATTTTTTTTGATAAATTTTATATAATTTGATTTATCATTAGAGTTATTTGAGTCATAACTTAAAATTTTACACATTCAAATAATTTTTTTTAATAAGACGAATGGTCAAAATTGAATGTAAAAATCAACGACGACATCAATTAAAGGACGGAGGGAGTAATTATTTGGATTAGTAATAAATATTATTATTCCATTTATTTAGAAAATATTGATACTATATGTGCAGATGTATTTCTTATTTTTACAATTCACAAAAAAAAAGTGAACACATATGCAGAAAAATAATAGAAGCCCAGACCTATGGCAATTACAACAACCGGCCCATAAGCAACCTAGTTACTCTCTTCTGTTTTAAATTATTGACACCGTTGACTTTTAACATTAATTTTGATCATTCGTCTTATTCAAAAAAAATTGTTCCGATGTGTAAAATTATTAGCCGTGACTTAAATTCTATTAGTCATAAATCAAATAATAAAAAAATTGAACATTTAAATAATTTTTTTAATAAAATGAATAGTCAAAGTTGATGTTAAAAATCAACAGTGTCAATAATTCAAGCATCTTATCTATTTGGTTTAGAATATCATATGGATGCTCACAAAATGGGACAATTCTTCTAGATAACCTCTCTAAAACCCTGTTTGGTAGTGCTTTGCCTCCTCCAAAAACTGCTCCAGCTCTGACTTCTTAAAAAACATTTGGTAAATCGGCTTTTCTGTAGGATCTCCTATTATATAAGACTAAATAACATAGAAAAATACCACGTGGACAAAGGAGCTACGGAGAAGCTACCTTCTCGTGGCTCCTGCCTTCACCCCTAGCTTCTCCCTAAAAAATAAGAAAAACGGCTCTTCTTAAAACTATTTGGTAAAATTTTAGTCGAATCCAATCGAGAAGTCGGTGGAAAAGCTCTACGAAATAGGCCCTAAGTTTTACAGAAGCTTGAACCAAAAGTGGATGCCAAAGTTGTCCCTTAGCAAACTAGCACGTCTTGCATTTCTGCCAATGAGAGAACCCTTCTTCATCCCAGCTATCTCCATGGCCGAGCACCTCTTGCATTTCTGCCAAAATCAGTGTATTAGTTCTGCTGGACAAACAGAAATCCTTGACAGAATTTAATTTGGATAATAATGAAGGATGTCTCATTGTCTGACCTTGGGCGTCCTTGTAGCGTTGAGATTGGTACCTGAATGTGTCAAGCACATAATAGTCCCGGTGTGTTGTATTTCTCATAATATCAAGCTGCTGGAACAGAGTTTGGTTTGTGATGTGCTGCCCCATGGCTTCGTCGATGATCACCTGTGCCCGTAGAAAGGCTTCGTTGCAAGCTACTGCCTCCGTTTCAAAATATAAGCATTTTTAGGTTCGAATAAAATAAAAAAATTAACTTTTACTAACAATATTTAGAAAATTACATAATTTTTAATATAAAATATATTTTTATGAAAACTTATTTCATAATGAATTCAAAAAATATAATTTTTATATGATAAAACATTATTAATGATATATTATTAGTAGTCAAAGTGATTAAAGTTTAACTTTGAGTAAACCTAAAAATATTTATATTTTGGAACAGAAGAAGTATCCTACACAAATATTGCTGGTGGCTTGGAGTACTTGCTGATAATAAAGTTTATGGACCTGCTATTTAGGTCACCCAGGACCGCAGGCAAAAGAGCATCATTTGGGGCACCTTCTCCTATGGAAGATATAATGCAGCTAGAGATGCAAGTCACTGGCGAAGCTACATTCAATGTGCTGAGTGCAAATGCACCCAGGAAATTCTAAAAATTACTTAGCAATTGATCAATTTTCACCATATATGCACCCTGTAAATTAATTTTTATGCACCCATAAACAGCTAAATTAAGCAATTTCTACACGTAGTGTAAAGTTGCGCACCTTTAGCATATTTGCTCTAGCTTCGCCACTGATACAATTGGGTACCCAATGAGTATTGTGGGTCAAACCTCTGGTTTATTTTATCCAACTAACAATATAAAGTGAAAGGGAGGTGGAGACGAGAGTTAGTTCAATTTAAAAAGTTTTTGGCTGACCCAAATAAATCAAAAACTTGCATCCCGAAATGCAGCAGATGGGAACATTGAGATGGTACTTCTGAAAATGCAACCATGTGCTCGTCAACAGGCTCTGCCCCAAGTTTGCAGTGAAATTCTTTGGATCATACAATATTGTTGAGAGAATAGGTTACTGCTGCATATAAATTGCGATTACCTCCTGACAGCATGAAACATCCAGTTTTCCTCTTCTCATCTCAAGTCTAACTGAAAGAGTTCACACCTGACCACACTCCAGCCTCGAGTATGAATCATGAACACCTTTTGGTTCATGTATGAGGAATCCAAATCAGGTGCGCTGAACTTCACGATTATAGCCTTGCAATAATGGATGTGAATCTTTCACGACCAATTATTGGAATCACAAAACATAACCATGACGCTCTGTGGACTGACTGTAGCACTGAGCAGAAAAAAATAGATAAATACAAGGGTCAACGTCCAGATTCTACGGCTGCTTCCTGAATACAAAATAACAGGGCGCCATTTAAAATATGTTATAAAAAATTTGTACATCAGAGTCACGCATTATTCTGTTAATACTAAACACTTATATACAAACCAAAACACAAGGGCAATATGCGACATCATGTACTATGACTATGCTATAACTTAACCTGCGCAATCAAAACATACTTACATACCATCCCAGACTCCATTTTTCATCTGACGTTTCCTCTTGGTTGCTGTATTTTTTTGCTCTAGAATCTCACAAGTATATATGTAGATATAGTAAGGTGGTATCGAGACCTCCATACTAGGGCCTCAAACTTTCCCTGATGCTTAACATTTCCAAACATGACATCTAGAATTTTTATGTGTGGAACCTCCTCTTCTGAAGAGCACTCATACTAACGAGAAACCACTAAATATTCGTATGGTGCAAAGATTCTCCCGAGATGTGCAAATGGAAGCTCGCCGGATTCAGAGAGATCCTTCTGGATGTAAAATCTATTGAAGGCCAGAAGCTTGTGCCAAAAGTTGATGTCAAAGTTCTCCCTCAACAAATGAGCAGTGACATTTCCAGCAATGAGAGAACTGGTCATAATATTGGCTATGCCAGACGCACATGCTTTGGGTGTGCCTCAGGATCTGTGCTTCCAAATGCAAGTGTCTTGAAGAAGTACCAATACGTTTCATGGGAAAGATAGTTCACAGTTATAGGAAGTGTCTTGTCAGATCGGCTTGTGATCATGATTTTGCTACCGCTTGGCAGGCACCTTTTGTAAGCAGAATGCATTATGTCCCATAAATCTTCATCGAGATCCCCAGCTAACTCCATAATAGCAAGTAATCTTCCATCTTCCAAGTTTGATATGCAATTTTGATGTTTCATTGTGCACCCTTCTCTAAAAGTAGCTAGCTTGTGATCTATATATCGCAAGAACAAGATTTCTAAGAAATGATAAATAATCCTTGTATCTTTGCAAACATGGGCGACAAGGGTGCTCTTGCCGACTCTACCTGGACTAACTATTAGCAAGACTTCTAATTCTTCAGAATTATGAGATTTAGTGTGCAACAGGAATTTAATGGCAACTTCAACTTCCATATGGCGACCAAACATGCAGTTCTCGAGTAGTATATGGATGCTATAAAGCTGGCGGAGAACGTGAGGGTAGCTCATCAGGAACATTACCAGCCCCTCCACATCAAGAATCTTGGAGCTCAATTCATCTAGTGCCTTTTGCAATTGTTCAAAAATCTGTATGTTTCTACTGGAGGTGCATAAACCTAAACCTTTCAAATAATTTAATTTGGACCGGGACAAGGAGTGACTTACAACATGATCTTTTTCCGTACTCCTTGTCCTGAGGTTGGTATCTGAATTTGTCAAGTGTAATATAGCTTTGGTACATGGCATCTTTAAGCCCTTCCAGCTGTTTGAGCAAAGCATGGTTCGTGATGTGTCGTCCCATGGCCTCATCGATGATGACTTCTGACCGGACCACAATCCTGTGCAGGTGATCCTCCACATCCATCGCCAGTGGCTTTGATCTTCTATCGATGAAATAATTTATGGTTCTAGAGGTAAGCTCACCCATCACAGCAGAAAGGAGAAGCTCCATTTTGCACCTCTCTCCTGCGGAATATGTGGCAGCTGGCGGATGAGAGGACAAGCAAGGCTGTGGAATGGCATCGGATACCTCTCAGTCAAGGATACTAGTTTCAGTCATGCAAGCTTTGGGCTCCAGTCTATTGTCCATGCGCATGGTGTTTCATGTTTGACCATTTTAGGACTCATTTGGCCATCCGTGACAGTTGACTGACTTTCTCTTGAGTGGTTGATTTTTGAGCCATCACAACATGATTGTCTTCTCAAAGCAGCCTGAAACACCCAAGTGTTTCCTCTGTTAATTCCTTGTTTTCCATGTTTCTACTAGTATTGATGAAATATTCGAATTAGGAGACTTAGATAAAATACAAGTACTTCTGTACTTATACAACAAAAAAATATCCTGCTCCTTTCTTCTGCAGCTCACTGTTTATTGTGAGGTCTCCAACCTGCGATATGGAGATGCAAGTCAGTTATTTATTCAGGGGAAGTTACCACATCAATAACTATGCCGTCTTAATCAACAGGGCATATTGTGCGGTTGTGCCAGTCAAAATGATAGCGATTTGTGACATATTAAAAGGTTGCAAATTAATTGTTAGATTTGAACCACATCTACAAAGATTACGCTATACTTTCTAATATTCAACCACGTGTGTCCCAATCAAAGGAAAATAACTCTGTATAAAAGTAGAAAAAGAGAGATTCTTCAGAGCGACACCTAGCAATTTTTTCTTTGATGGATACTGACCATACATTACTCCGATATATTGCAATTCACAATCATGATCAGATATGACTCCACACCAAAAAGGTTCAAAAGAATTTTGATAGAATTATTTCTGGGAGTGTTCCACTTCATGTCGAATTTGAGGCAGTTTAGAAACCAGATTTTCCACCATAACAGTCATATTTGTAGTTACAAGACTCTAGAACTTGAATAAAACACATCATCGGAACAGGAAGATCTTACGCTAGTTTAATAATGTATAATTTTCTGTCATGCTTAATTTGTTTTTCTTTCATTTATCAACTTTGAAGTTGATTTATTGTAAGTTTTGAAATGTTGTGTGCGGTAACGCAGAGGCGGGTATACTTTTCCATTATCTAAAAAATGTAAATCATATCAATGATTTATTTTTCTCTATCGAGGAAGTAGATATAGTATTCTAGGGTGTTATGGTGCAATTAGATATTCATTTTCTTTTTCTGCTCTATGAAGCCAACAAAAAATTACAGCAAGGAAAATGATGTGTAGTGTTGAACAGAAACAGAAAAATACAAGCGTTAACGTCCAGATTCTGTGGCTGCTACCTAAAAACAAAACAATATAAAGCCATTCAATAAATCTTATGAAAATATATACTTTAGAGTCACGTTATTTCTTTATTATTATGGAAGATATTTTCTGGTAACACTAAACACTTTACAAATGACAAGGTGTACAGCTTGCCAGGTTCACAAGGTTGTAAGCTATGACATCATGTATCATTACTATGCTGTAACCAAACGTGCCCAATCAAAACATACTCAGATACCATCCCACGACATTAAGCTTCATAAAGACAAAATTATCAAACTGTGACTCCATTTTTCATCGGACGCTTCCTCTTGGTTGCTGTAGTTCTTGGCTTTCGAATCTCACAAGTATAGATGTAGCTATTGTAAGGGGGTATCTGAGACCTCCATACTAGGGCCTCAAATTTGCCCTGATGCTTAACATTTCCATACATTACATCTAGAATTTTTATCCGTGGAATGTCCTCTTCTGAAGAGCACTCATACTGACGAGAAACAACTAAATCTTCGTATGGTGCATCCATTCTCCCGAGATGTGCAGGCTTACTTTGGTTTAGACGATCAAATGGAAGCTCACCTGATTCAGAGAGATCCTTCTGGATGAACAGTTTATAGAAGGCCAGAAGCTTATGCCAAAATTTGATATCAAAGTTGTCCCTCAGAAAACGCGCAGTGACACTTCCTGCAACAAGGGAACCGTTTAGCATCCTGGCAATCTCCATGGCCAGGTGCACATGCCTCGGGTGCAGCTCAGGATCTGTGCTTCCAAATGTAAGTGTCTTGAAGAAGTACCAGTATGCCTCATGGGAAAGATACTTCAGAGTAAGAGCCCGTGTTGTTCCAAATTTTACAATCTTGTCAGATCGGCTTGTGATCATGATTTTGCTGCCGCTTGGAAGGCACCTTTTGGAAACGAAATACATTTTATCCCATAAATCTTCATCGAGATCCCCTTCTAACTCCACAATAACTAGCAATCTTCTGTCTCCATCCGAGTTTGACATGGAATTTTGATGTTCTATTGCCCATCCATTTTTGGAAGTAGCTAGCTTGTGATCTATTAAATCATGGTATCGCAAGAACAAGATTTTTGAGAAATGATCAGTAACCCTTGGATCCTTGCAAACGTGAGCGACAAGGGTGCTCTTGCCGACTCTGCCTGGACCAACTATTGGCAAGACCTCTAATTCTTTAGAACTATGAGGTTTAGTGTGCAGCAGGAATTTAATGGCAAGTTCAGCTTCCGTATGGCGACCAAACATGCAATTCTCGAGCAGGATATACATGCTATAAGGCTGGCGGGTAAGGCGAGGGTAGCTCATCAGGAGCATTACCAGCTCCTCCACATCAAGAATCTTGGAGCTCAAATCATGGAGTGACTTCTGCAATTGGTCCAAAATCTCTATGTTTCTACTGGGGGAACATAAACATTTCAGATAATTTAATTTGGACAGAGACAAGTGTTGAAATATATGTGATAGATGAATGTAAACCGAAGTGCAGGGATGTTGCACTCGGTTGTTAGGATGCGCTGAGCGCATGTAATCTTTCAGGAACAGAAGATAAGCTCGGTTGGTTAAATATAGATTAGTTTGTTGTAATAAGATAACAACCAGAGCTCATCTCCTAAACCTGCGCTTGTACAATGGTTGGATGCCATCTCATCCCTATATTAACAAGTACTGTGGCCTTGCCAAGATAGGCAACCACGTTCACCCAATTTTATATGGTAATCAGAGCACCTCTTCTAAAACACATCCACTAAATTTGCCTCATCTGCCATGGCGTCGTCGTCCTCCTCCAATGGTACGGGAGGCCTAGGCAGCAATGTCACGGAGAAACTTACCCGTGACAATTTCCTGCTATGGAAGGCACAGATCCTTCCTCCCATCCGGGGTGCCAGGCTCATGGGCATCCTGGATGGCTCTGCTCCGGCGCTTGCAATGACCATGGAAGTCGAGAAGGATGACAAGAAGAAGGTCACCGTCGACAACCCGGAGTATGAAAGATGGCTGACAAAAGATCAGCAAGTGTTGGGCCATCTGCTCATCAACATGACCAAGGAAATCTTGGTACAAGTAATCAATCTCGACTCCTCAGCAGCCGTGTGGAAGAAGCTGGGGACGATGTTTGCTGCGAACACCAAGGCGCGGGTCTCCAACCTACGCGTACAGCTGGCAAGCACGAAGAAGGGCAGCATGTCGACTGCTGCATACTTCAACAAGATGACAAGCATCCGTGATGAACTCGCCGCCGTCGGTAAGATTGTTGATGACGACGAGATGGTGGAATTCATTCTTAACGGTCTTGATTATGATTCATACAACCCTATTGTATCCTCCATCCTTGGTCGTGCTGACACGATCTCTTTGAGCGATCTCTACTCTCAGCTTGTGTCATATGACATGAGGTTTGAAGCATATCAGGAAGCACAAGGAGGAGGATCACGCTTTCAGTCCTCTGCAAATACTGCAGGACGAGGGCGTGGTGGTCGCGATCGCTCTGGTGGCAACCGCGGAGGCCGGGGCGGTGGTCGTGGACCACATCCACGCAACAACAACAACAATGCCAAATCTTCCGGTACCTCCAAACAGAACCCGAACGTGACTTGTCAGATCTGCAAGAAGGTTGGCCATGAGGCCGCAATCTGCTGGTACCGCTATGATGAGGATGAAGAAGAATAGTCCAAGGGTGCCAACTCTGCTGAAGCTGGATATGGAATTGACACAAACTGGTATGTGGACAGTGGAGCTACTGATCACATCACCAGTGAACTAGAAAAGATGACAGTACGCGATCGCTACAATGGGCGTGATCAAGTGCACACTGCTAATGGAGCAGGTATGAAAATTAGTAACATTGGGCATACTACTTTCAATACCCCTGCTAGAAAGTTGCATCTAAATAACATTCTCCATGTTCCTAGTGCTCATAAAAGTCTAGTCTCAGTTCATCGTCTAGTCACTGATAACCACACCTTCCTTGAGTTTCACCCGAATCATTTTTTTATTAAGGATCAGGAAACAAAGGAGGTGCTGCATCGGGGTAGATGTCGAGGAGGCTTGTACCCACTCGAGTTCAAGCCTATTCCAAAAAAAAGACGCAAGGAGGTCTATGGAGTCAATAAGCCATCATCTTCTGTATGGCACAATCGTTTGGGCCATCCAGCCTTTCCTATAGTAAATCGAGTCCTTAAGAACAATAATCTTCCCTTTGTTAGTGATTTGCAAGTTGAGTCAGTTTGTGGTTCCTGTCAAATGGCCGAGAGCCATCAATTATCTTACAAAATCTCAAATAATAGATCCAGTGCTCCTTTTGAGTTAATTTTTTCGGATGTTTGGGGGCCAGCACCTGTTTCTGTTGGACGCTATTCATACTATGTGAGCTTCATTGATGATTTCAGCAAATACACATGGATCTATCTCTTGAAACACAAATCTGACGTCTTTCAAGTTTTCCAAAATTTCCAGAATCTTGTAGAGAGGAAGTTTAACAAAAAAGATTGTTTCTGTCCAATCCGACTGGGGTGGAGAATATGAAAAACTCCATCCCTTCTTTGAAAGGCTAGGCATAACACATCGAGTTTCCTGCCCACATGCACACCAACAAAATGGATCTGCTGAAAGAAAACACCGCCATATAGTAGAAGGTGGCCTAGCCTTGCTAGCTCATGCCTCCATGCCCCTTAAGTTTTGGGACGAATCCTTTCTCACCGCCACATACTTAATTAACATGCTTCCCACAAAAGTACTAGACTATGACACTCCTGTCCATCGCTTGCAAAATGAGCAACCTGATTACAGTGCACTACGCACCTTTGGTGTGCGGTGTGGCCGAACCTCCGCCCTTATAATATCAAGAAACTTGCCTTCAGATCCATTAAATGTGTTTTCCTCGGCTACAGCTCCTTTCACAAGGGGTTTAAGTGCTTAGAACCATCTACTGGTCGGGTTTACATATCAAGAGATGTTGTTTTTGATGAATCCATCTTTCCCTTCGCTTCTCTCCATCCAAATGCAGGAGCTCTCCTCCGGAAGGAAATTCTGCATCTCCCTGATCATCTCACATATCCAGGGGTGTTGAGTAGTACTAACCCGTTGCCTACTAATGCTTTACCTGAGCATGATGCAGAACAGGAAGAAGATACCAGTGGCGCTGCATTTTCTTCGCCAGGTTTTCTTCCCGACGCACCGATGGCTATGGATCCGCCTGGAGCAGGAGATCCAGGCCCTCAATCCCAGGATGATGCGGCGGCGCCCTCCTGCACGGGAACATGCACTGATCCCGGGATAGATCCTGGTGCCACTCCGCGGTCGACACGTGGGGGGGGGCAGACGTCGCGCACGCCCCGACCGCGACAGCGCCAATCATTACGCCGGCGACAGAAGAGACGTCGGCGACAGAAGAGGATCTGTCTACTGCTGCTGCTCCCTTGGGATCTTCTGTGGATCCTTCTACACCGCTCAGGCCAAAAACAAGACTTCAGAGCGGTATTGTGAAGCCAAAGAAGTTTCATGATGGCACAGTATGGTATGGGAATTTTTGCTCTACTGGAGAACCTGAAAATGTGAGTGAGGCTTTGAGTGATTCAAAATGGAGGAGAGCTATGCAAGAGGAATATGATGCATTGTTGCGAAATCAGACATGGCATCTGGTACCACAAGAAGCAGGGAAGAATATCATCGACTGTAAATGGGTATTCAAAATCAAGAAGAAGGCAGATGGCACCATAGACAGATACAAAGCTCGATTGGTGGCAAAGGGGTTCAAGCAACGCTATGGCATTGACTATGAAGATACCTTTAGCCCGGTTGTAAAGATTGCAACGGTCAGGTTAGTACTGTCACTAGCAGTCTCAAATGGATGGCCATTGAGGCAATTAGATGTGCAGAACGCGTTTCTCCATGGTGTTCTGGAAGAGGAGGTATACATGAGACAACCACCAGGCTTTGAGAAAACAGGTGCAAGACAACTTGTATGCAAACTTGACAAGGCTCTTTATGGATTAAAACAAGCACCGAGAGCTTGGTATTCACGTCTCAGTACAAAATTGCTAGATCTTGGATTCAAAGCATCGAAGTCAGACACCTCCTTGTTTATCTACAGGGAAGGAACAGTGACAATTTTTATGTTAATATACGT
>BCLG01000604.1:127254-151119 GCA_001602295.1 Zoysia matrella | reverse complement strand
GCGGCTTACCGCTCCAACCGGGCGGCTTGCAGAGCGCCCGACGTGCACGCGGCTAGCCGTGTTTACCGTGCGGCTAGCCGCTGCTCCGTTACGGTTTCTGGCGTGCGGGCGGCGGACGGCGCGGTGGGGCGGCAGACGAGCGGTCGCAGTGGGCGGACAGGGAAAGGAGAGCCGATAGAGTTGCTGTGGACACGTGAGTGAAGATAAGGTTTGCTTATATATTTTTCATCTAATTTTCTTCGAATTTTTTGGCACCAAAATCAAAATATTTTTAAAAACTGATTAAACTATGAAGTTGCATTTTTTATCTAGTTTTTTTTACATATTTTTTATTTTGAAATCCACCAAATTTTTAAAAATTAAAAAAATTTGAATTCAAAAATCGCAAAACCGCCCAAACCGAACCGAAGCGGTTCCTGTGCATGATGATGGGGTCAATGTTTGTTTGCTATGCTAAGTTGTGAAAACTAAAACTTTTCTTCCAGATTTACTGATTTCCGTGGCTATGTGCCACCAGTGTTATTTCATATTTTCTTCCTTGATTTGGTTTCTGGACATTGAACCTGTTGAGAAATTTGATTATGATTGAAGCACAGAAATTTAGAGGTCAACAAAGAATGAGGACATTGCATATGATCATGATGGCATCACAAATAGCTGATGTGGTTGTCTAAAGTTTTACTAAACAAATTAAGATGTAACTTTTACCTTTTTGATGATGTATTTTTTTACCTTGAAACAAAGAATGATAAAAACTAAATTAAAATATTATTATTTTAAGTATAAATTTTTTTAGTTAATATATTTTTAGACTATAGCATTAACACAGGCATTAGGACCAGTTGAGAATAGTTTCCGGTAGCGAGTGAGAAAGTCTACCATTCAGGTGCTGTTTGTTTCGGTTACATACTCACAGGGAAACAAAGCTTTTTTTTTTTAAAAAAAAACATGGAAACAAAGCCATGCCACAAAGCCCAAAGGCTGTTTCGTTTCGTACCTGGCGCGCGCCCGATAGCAGACAGGTCTTCTTCGACCCGATCCGAATGAGCCTTGTCTTCCGATTTGGAGTGCAATCCGACCCGCTTCTTAAACCCTCGTCGATTCGTTTCGCTCGTTCCCCAAGACCCCAACACCCGCCGCATCTGCCTCTGCCGACTCCAATGGAGGCGCCGCAACCGCCGCCGCCGGCGATTCCCCGGGAGGCGTGGGAGGGTTGCAGCGTCCTACTGGACATCAACGACGGCGACCGCCTCGCCTTCTTCCGCCTCACGCCCGCAGCGTACGTACCATCTCCCCCTTCCTCCTCTTCCTCCTCTTCATTCTAGCTTATCTACTAGATCCGCTCACGCGCCTCCTCCTCTTTTTTGGTGTGGCCGCAGGACGGTGAAGATCGGGAACAAGACATGCTCGCTGCAGCCGCTCGTGGGGCGCCCCTTTGGCTCCCTCTTTAGCGTCGGCCCCGACGGCCTCGTCGTCCCCTGCACCGACGCCTCATCACGTCGAGGTTAGCTAAAGCATTGGGCTTGTAATTCGTACACGACATATAGAATTTGGAAAATTCTAGATTCTAACTAGGGAGTATGTACATCTTTCAGACCCAAGGTTTAAACACTTTGCTTTGCTGAAATTTCAATCTTTTGAATTATAAGTTTGTAGATGTCAACGAAGCAGTGATAGAAAGATGTTATTATTCACGAGTTACTTAATCATTGCACATCCCTTCCAATGCTACTGGTTATTTGATAGCCGTAATATTGACTCCCATTCGTCGTCAATCTTCCAGATGGTAGCACGCATGATGGTGCTGATGGCCAAGCAGAGGATGAAACCAGGGACAATAGGTCCCTGGTTGATAATAATACTGCTCAAAATTTATCTAGCGAGGACATAGAAGCGATGAAGAGGTGAGATTTTTAGCATATTTGATTATATGTTGGGAAACTATGCTTCGATCTCTGTTCTCTATGATTTTGTATCCAAACTTGCAATTTTCTTCTCAAAACAGGGATGGTGCAACTGGGGACGAGATTGTGGAAGCTCTGATAGCAAATAGCTCCACATTTGGAAAGAAGACTATTTTTTCACAAGTTAGTCGGAGAATTTTTGAACTGTATTTTCTGTGCTCTCTAGAGGTTTGAAGAGTTTTGAGGATTTATTTGATTGAATTGTTTTGGCTACAGGAGAAATATAAGTTGAAAAAACAAAAGAAATATGCACCTAAAGTTCTTCTGCGGCGCCCCACCGCTCGAAGGTACGTTTCTGTCACTTTTCTGTGAATTATCAAAATATGCCAAGTCTTCGTGGGAGATATATAATATCAAGAATTCACGTAACTGTACTGCTATCATGCATTCATGTATGCAACCAGATATTATTATTAAGGGTCAATTCCTTATTAGCCATCGGAAAAACTTTTGATTCCTTATTAGCCACTCAAAATTTTGAATTCCCTTATCAACCACTAATATTAACTTTCTTTCCTTATTCGCCACTCTTATACATTTAGAGGCTTGAAAAAGACTTGTTTGCCCCTCAATCATTTTTTTACTAAGTATTCTCATTGCCCATTTTAGTGAATGTTATAGGAATCAATTTAAAATGGTTCAAATTAAATTTTAAAATTTGAATTTAAATTGTAAGTAAAATTTTTCCCTTGTGAAATTTTAGATGCCCCAAAACCAAACAATATCCACTAAAATGAGTAACGATAAAATTTAGGAAAAATTGGAAAAAGGGCAGAAAGGCCTTTTTCAAGTCCCCAAAAGTATAAGAGTGGCGAATAAGGAAAGAAAGTTAACATTAGTGGTTGATAAGGAAATTCAAAATTTTGAGTGGCTAATAAGGAACCACAAGTTTTTCCGATGGCTAATAAGGAATTTACCCCATTATGAAACCATTCTTTTGGTACTCTTAGCTTCTCCATATTTTGTCTAACAGATAAGGGACATGATGATATTTTATTTACTACCATTAATGTAATCAATTTTATACTATATACTAGAAATTACAAAATGGAATTGAACCCTGGATAGAAACCAAATAGGGAATTTTGGTTTTGGTTTTGGTTCTTTGACATCCGTGGTCTCTATTTTAGAAAGTGTTATGTGTAATTTTTTTTTTAATTTGACGCAAAGTTCTGATGTGGGAAGGGGAACAGGTTACAATCAAAAGGAGTCCTAATACAATGGTAGTATACCTTTTGTAGTAATTCTTTAGCACGCGTGATGCACAATGGAAAAAAAAAAAGGGGCAGCTTGGTGCACATAGCTCCCGCTTGCATAGTGTCCATGGAAGGGTCCGACCACTTAGGGTCTTTTGTTTGCAGCCTGTCCCTACATTTCTGTAAGAGGCAGTTTCCTGGACTCGAACACATGACCTTGTGGTTACAAGGCAACAACTTTACCACCGCGCCAAGGTTACCCATCATGATGCCATGCAACTCCTTATATATTGAGTTGGCACAGTTTGCGAGTAACACCTTTTATTTATCTTGATGGCTAGTACAATTTTATGGTTTTTTTTTTCTTTTCTTTTTGCAGCATTTGTGAAACATATTTCAAGAAAAGTCCTGCTCGAATAGGGTAAATGTTTTTCTTTCTTCATTAGCACCTGTTATTTTAGTCTTGTTCATATTGAAATTTTCTGGGTTTTGTTGGGGCTTGATTTGTAACTTGATATTAACTGTTACTTTGTGCTTCTTTTTTCTGTGATTCCTAGGTTTATGCGAGTTGACACACTGTCACTCTTGTTGTCTATGGCAAATATTGGTCCATATTCAGATGTGCTCGTGGTTGATATGGCTGGAGGTTTAGTTGTAGGAGCTGTTTCTGAACGATTAGGAGGTACACTGTCTATCTGTATCATGTACTATTAATATCGTGTACCTTAGTATCTTTATGTTCATTTGGCTGTCTCCAGCTTAGGTGGCTCATAGCTGGTTTGGAGTTAGTTAAAGCATATTGTGGTCCTATACTCCTATAAGCTTACAATATGCTTATAATCAATGCAACGCCTATTGGATCTTAAAACCCATGCACTAGATTTTCACTTTTTCATAAAACACACTATGTTTTAGAGAGTTATGTTTGACAAATACTCACTTTTGTATGTATATATGACAGGGTAATTTATGCTTATATGGGATGGGAAGTTAGCTAATAACAAGAGCTGGGGCATTTCATCCTTATGTATCATGCTGGTTGTTGCGATCGAGTCAAGTGCCAACTTTTATTCATAAAATTTTTTTAGATGTTAAATTAAAGGATTTTGCATTTTCTTGGCCGGTCCATCATAATGCATCTTTTATGTGAATTCATTAAATTCTTCATAACATCTGTTCAATACACTTACAGGTACAGGATATGTTTGCAGCACATATCTTGGTAAAGCACCCAGCTCCATCGATATTATAAGAATGTACAATTTAAGTGGTGATATGGCCAGCAGGTATTTCTTTTGGCACATAACTTTTCATTGCAGAAAGGGATTATAAATTTGAGAATTTTTGGGAACAGTTTAGTTATGGGCCTTATGGCAAAGTTACATGTAATCAAGTTAATAACATTTTTCAATCAAAAATCTGACAATGAGTCACTTGGAGCAAATGAAATGTCAAGTTACAGATCAGTTCATTTGAACTGAGAATTTGAGAAATTGATAGTTTGAATTCATTAAAGAATCTGATATGGGCTACCTGTTCAATCCAACTGTATATGTTTCAATTCTTGTTTCACCATCCATTTTTGTACCGTCATCTGCTTTTCTGGGTCCATTATGCTATCTTTTAAAAAAATATAAAGATGCATGCTATTAAAAGTGATCTGTAAGTTACACCATGCCTGAAAATTTATGATTAACTTTCCATTCAGGATCGTCCAGGCACCACTTAGTGACCTATGTTCATTTCAAAATTCTTGCAATACCTCTTCTGTTCTCAACGGTAGCGGTCAGGAAGAGGTGACCGACGCTATTGTAGTATCAGCTGAGGATACAGAGTCATCTCTGGCACAAAGTGGCACAGCAGTGTCAGAGAATAAGCCAGTTTTGTCAGCAGAGAAACCAGCTGATATGGAGGTCTCTGAACCTCCTTTGGAGGAGGATCATCTCGTTCAGAATGAGACCTCTTCGTTAGGTAAGCTGATGATGAAGCTATGGTAAGAAGTTTCTAATGAAGTGGAGTTTTGATCTCTGAGTTCTACACTGATCTGTAGATAACAAGGGTATTGATGATGGTTCAATAGCTTCTAAATCACTTAAACCTGGAAAGCCACCATCACTGGAGAAAGTGAAATATTGGAAAGAACATGGCTTTAGCAGGTAATAGAAACTGTAAATAAAAAAGCTGTTCTGATATTGTATTAAACATTCCTATTAATATGATGTTTTCTTAATGCAGCTTGGTAGTTGCTGCCCCGGGCCATGAGGTTGAAAGTATGGTTGCTGATCTGCTTCCACTATTATCTTATTCAGCTCCATTTGCTATTTATCATCAGTATCTTCAGGTACATACTTGGTGCAGAAGCATGCGAAGTCCTAACCTCTGATTATTGAATATGTGCCTAGAACTTTTAGTTGAATTTATATTCAAGTTCTTACTAGTCAGCTTACCTATAATCCTTTCGTTGTCAGAAATTATTACTTGTGGCAGAAAAACAATCAGAAATTATTACTTGTGGCAGAAAAACAATCTTGTTTAGCTGTTTGCTGTCCTCATTTTTGTCCTCTTGTTTACCTCTGGTTTGTGTTGCTAACTTCTTTCCTCTTATATGTACATACAGCCTCTTGCGACGTGCATGCACAGCTTACAAGTATCAAAGATGGCTATAGGATTGCAAATCTCTGAACCTTGGCTTCGTGAATATCAGGTACATTTACAATGAACAAATTAGATCAGATATAGCTTCACTTTTTACTTTGAGAGATTTCTTATCATTTGCTTATTTGTAGTATAATCACTGAAGTTATGGTGCGATTATTACTCTTTCTGCATAGGAAAATACAGAAACAAATTTCAGGATGTTATCATAATCGAAGCTATAGCCCAGAATGACGTAGAATCTTGATGAAAACTCTCTTGCAATTTAATATGCCTCCATCTCTTTTAACAAATAGTCATGGTGCTTACATAATTATATACTTGTTTTATGTAATACAGGTCCTTCCATCTCGAACGCACCCACACATGCAAATGAATGCATTTGGTGGTTATATTTTGAGTGGCATAAGGATACACAATACTGATGCTGTTGTATTGAACAAGTGACTGATCAATAAGGCATGCTTCTGTTCATTAGGGATAAGACCAGCATGTCATTTTATAATTTATCGCCACCTCAAAAGGTGGACAAAATTTTGTAGCCCACGGAGAGGTCAACTTGCATATTGAAACCAGTGATTGCATAGAAATAGCCTTTCATGCACCTGGAAGTGGAAGGTAATGTGCATGGCTAGTCAGATGTGTGCCAAATCCCTGTAACCTGTATTATCTTTTGTTGCATTTTTTAGAGAATTCAGAATTAACAAGTACGTTTCGACAGTGCTTGATGTAACTGATTTTGATAATTGCTTGAGATGTCATGTTGAACACAGAGACTCCGATTAAAGAGGATGCAAAGCATTTCAACACAACTGACAATTACACTGTTTTTCGCCTGTTTAATCTGATAGATTTATCTCTAATGTGTTGTATTTGACGGAACATTCAGTCAAAGGTAACTTTGGTTGTGAACTATATGCTTGTCGCAACTCGCAACAGCCAACAGCTGATGTAGCGGATTTTATTACTTTCGGTTGAATGAGAGATTAGCTTCGAGTGAGATCCATGCTGTGGCATATCGATTTCAATGTGTACAAGGCAGAGTATGACCCTAGTGCTAGAATTATATCAAGAGAATATAGCAAAAGTCTATTCTATACTGATTGATTAAGGAATAACCCTCGATATTGTTGCTAAAACTTCATTCATTTATCTTTTTTTTAGAAAAGGTTTTAGAAAAAAATCTATGATCCGCCTGTCTCGAAATCTGAACAATAGATCCAGGGACAACCATCCTTGGGAGGGAAAGCATCTCAGGAGCACCACGATCCATGATTCGGGTGAAAACGGGTCAAAAAAAATAAATTAAAAATAATGAGAGTCGAATCAGATTGAGATCAGACTCAATTTCTATTCATTTTTGAGCTAAGATTTAATAAAGACTGAGAAAAATTGTGTAAGGATTCGTGGATCAAGCCTTTTATCACCCCTATTCATGAACAATGGACCACTCATTCAACTGGAACAATAGAATATGCACCTTGTTCTTGTTTCAACAGCTACTGTGATGATTTGAATGCTAAAGAGATGGAGCTAGGCATGCAATCTGTCAGTTGAGGCAACAGCGCCCCAGATGACTACATCAGCTGCGCCTGGGCAAAATGGGAGAATACCAAGCCACAGTGCACCAAACAGGCAATTCAATCTGAACATTATTTCAATAGATTGTCAACTGTACCACAAGAATTAGTAAACATGCTTGCTGCAAATGGCCTAAAAATAGCAGCTGGAACTGGAACAAGATCACGCATGATGTTTCACAGGTGCAGGGAGTTGAAACCATTCAAAATAAAGCACCTTCACATATCACAGAGAAAAAAACATCACCGAAACACTTCAATTTCCTGTTGCTCATAGATGTCCTCACAAAAACTAGACTACGTACGATGAAAAAGGACTATAGATGCGTGTTTGACCTGTTTCATCATGTACATAAGTTCAATAAAATATGTAATCCAGATTGTGATTAGGAATCAATAAAAATATGAGTGAATGCCAACTAGCGCAACCAAAATATAAACCACAATCAATTGACCACAGAAACAGAATAGATAACCAGGTGACTACTTAAAATTTTACCAGATACGACATTATATAGGAAAGTCTTAGTTTCTTAGGATCAGAGTCATTCGACGGTACACACGTGAGTCATCCCAACTCATTCTCCCTTTTAACCTAGTAGGATGCCAACACCATAAAGAAAAGGACTAACGAGATAAGGGACCACTACCACTCATTGAGAAGCGACCACTGCGGCAACTACTGATTTTTACTTTGCCCTCCTTCTCTAGGTTCAGAAGGATAGGAAATCAACCAGTGATCATGGCTCGTCAGAATCCTTCGTGAACTCGTCCACCTCCTTCATGAGATCCTTGAAGAGATTGGGATCCTGTTCTTCCAGCTCCTGCACCGTCGGCCAGAGGAAGCTGTACTTCTCGCTCTTCTCCTTGAGCTGCTTCTCCGCATGGTACTCTTCCTCCTCTTCTTCCTCCTCGTCATCATCCTCCTCCTCCTCAGCTTTAGTTGCACCAACATCTGCCGTCTCGTGTGCCGGCGTCGTCGGTAGAGGCTTCGCGGCAGCGTCCTCCTCTATCGCAGGCTGTTTCATTTTGTCGGGATAGTATACCTCAAGTACTTACGAACCCGATTTTTACGTAAAGGTCTATCAATAAACTACGACTCACGGCTCATTTATAATCAACAAAAGACTCAACCGGATCGAAGACGACGGCTCGGCCCCCAGAGGTCGAGAATCAGAGCCAACCGTCAGCACCTGCGCCAGAACCACCAGCACAATCCCGACCCCCGAAGGTCGGGACTGGCCAATGGCAAAACTTGGTCGCCCATCAGAGGGCCGGTCACCTCTCCAACAACCAGGGCTGACAGACACAGAGATTTCTGACGACGTACAGCACGAGGAAAAGCAACTAGACTGGAGAGGTAAAGCATTTCAGAAACACGTAAAGCAATCCGGCGAAAAGTAAAGTTGCCCGCTGGGTGGTAAAGCTAAGAGGTAAAGTAACTTTTGTCCCCTGCAATGGATAAAAGGACAAACGGAGGATGCAAACCGTTTATTTCGGCTCCAGCGGGTGCCAGAGGAACAAACCAACTGAAAACCGTGGCTTCATGCGTCAGAGGGTCATCAATTCTGTAGGCGTTAAGTCACCTACCTCGATCCAGCCCTATATAAAAGAGGCACCAGGGGGTGTGCTGGTGAAGTTAAACCAAGTTAGATTAAAATCATTCTACTCTGATTTTTAGATCGAATCAAAACCCTTTCGTATTGTACTTGTGTTTTTAAGTTTATACAATTTGATCTCGCCCTCTTTTAAACGTAGAGTATTACGCCTTAACGGCGACTCAGGCTAACTCTGTCTTTTCGTAGACTATGTCATTTGAATATAAAAAGCGTTTTTTCGTAGACTAGATCATTTAAATATAAAAAGCGCACTGATACTGTCTTCGATTAGGTAACAATCTTCTTCATCGACGTCACCTGGAAGGCGGAGGAGGAGGAGGATGCATCCAGGGCGGCGATCGGCTTGCGAGGAGTAGGCGAGGCCATGGCTACAAGGTGTGTGTCGGCGGGGGATTTTAGATTGCAAGATTTCTGAACCCTCGCTCGCCGGAGGAGCGTTCGGCAAACAGGAAGAAATAGTAGGTGGAAATACATTGGGAAATGGAGCGTAGAATGACTCTTCATTTCTCTGTTTCCCGTTTCCGAAGCACCATAATTTACTTTATTACTTTTTGCAATTCCGATGCTTAGTAAGAACGACAATTAAAAATGAACAAATAGAATATTAATCAATTACTCACTCCATCTTGATTTACTTGTCATTTTAATCTGAGCAAGAAAATTAAATGAGAGGTGAGAAAGGTGATATGTATATGAGAACAATGAGGAGAGAGATACATATATATTGAAAAGAGAAAAATGTATTGCGAAGATAGGATGATAATTAATTGAGACAAAGAGAGTAATATGTTTGTGCTATATGAATGGTACCATTAGAAACAAGCTTTTATGGGATAGTATCATCGGAGTTATTACTCTAACATATGCAAATGAATAACTTGATTTTCTTCTATCCCTTTTTGAGAAATACTTGCAATCTTTGGTGCATATATTATACCATTATGGTCTTGTACAATAGATTTCCTTCCATCACGCACTAACCCACACATGCAAATGAATGCATTGCTTCCGTCGTCCATTAGGGATATGGATAGCACCTCATCTATAGTCAATGAAATGAAACAATTGATCACATAGAAATAACCTTCCTTGCGCGTAGTGGTGGAAATGAGCATGGCTAGCTAAGCAGGAGCGCACCACGAACAATGGATTAATCAGACATTAACTATAGCAAAATGAGAAAAATTTCTTATTTACTATTCAAAGATACATCAATTCCTTACAAGCCATCGAAAAATTTAAATTTCCTTATTCGCCAAATCTGAAATTGATGCCTCACATACCATTATATCTCCTCTGTCAATTTATACTATAAAATTATTTAGTTTTGTTGACAAAATTATTTATTTGTTATGATTATTTCAAATCATGAAATTATTAGTTTATACAAATAGATTTCTTCGTGCTTTATATATTTTAAAATTGTAAAGGCAGAAAATAAATAAACAAAAATGGGTTATGTGGCTTCATCTTGACATAGATGGAACATGTAAAATTTTATTACATGATTTTCTAGGGATAAATCTATCATTTTCAGTACAAATTTAAAAAAAATTGTGAGTCAAGTTAATATCGATGGCATGAAAGGCATAAATTTTAGATTCGATGGCAGATAAGAAAACTTAAGATTTTCAATGGCTTATAAGACATCAAGCTATTTTTGGCTAACAAAATCGACTGCACACCACTACACCTTGTTGTGTAATAGCCAGTAGGCACTGTGATGATTCATCAAGTTTCTGAAGGAGATGGAACAATGGAGGCGGCAACGGCACATCCTAGGAGCAGGGCAGCCGTCGTTGTGGGATCCACCAATGGTAGGCTGAATCCATGGCTCATCAGAGATAACTCCTGTACATCAGCTGCACAGGCATGTCCTCCAGACTGGACCAAAATGGGGGAGTACCCCAGCATCGAACTTCACATGCCTAGCAGAAGCAACTCTGCAACAAACAGGCAATTCAATTAGAACATTTGCTTTTGCGAACATGCTTGCTGCAAGTAGCTTAAGGCCCTAAACACTCCGTATAGCAGATGGAAGATGACGGTGTAGCACCACGAAGTTTCACAGAAGCAGGGACTTGAAACCTTCCAAACAAAGGGGCACTCACCACTGATGAAGAACTTCACGAATGAAACAAAGAAACAACAAACACGCTGCAAGACGCAATTTGTAAAAAGAATCTAAAACGTTCTGCACTGGCACATACCACCGCACAAAACAACAATGAGATGCTTTCGACTGCCCAATGTTTGAGAAATTAAATATGTAAACAAAACTCAAAACTCACCAACAAAATTGACTGTGGAAGAAATAACCTACGACATCACAGAAATCAGATAAAGGGTGACGAAATGAACTATCGATGCGTGTCTGACCTGTCTTATTAATGTATCATGTGGAAAGGTTTAACAAACATAAAATCCAGAATAATTGAGTAATGCTAGCTAGCACAACCAAAAATTGTATAGTGCTAACTTCAGAACACTTGATCATGACATGGTTAATACTAGGCAACACTGTTAAGTTTATATCTAGACACTTCGATTATCTGTGGGCAAGAACTCCAGCGACTGCCGTTCTGTTTTATATGAAAGGCATTTCGTGAACTAGCATAGCATGATCATGATCATGATCAAGTGAACAAGCGAATGGAATACATAACCAGTGCCACTTAATTCTACTGTACAATGCAAGAGATGATGTTACATAGGAAGAACCAGCTTTCCCCCTCTCTTTGCAACACTAGCATGTACCACCATGAAGAACCGATAATATAAGCTACTACTATTATTACTACTCAGAGAGACCAGCGACCAAATTAATCCTAGATTTTAACAAGTGTCAAAAAATAAAATCGACCTTTGATCACCGGGGGATGTTTTTGAGCATCGCCCTGGCCACCCGCACCCGGTTATCCTTGCCCAGCAACTGCAGACTGACCTCCCGCAAGCACAGCCTCTTGAACTTGTTGTTGAGAGTGCGGGCCCTGTCCTCCCTCATCTTGAGGAACGCCGCCTTGTAGCAGACGCCGTGATCCTTCTCCAGCGCCAGCACCATCCGCCAGAGGTGCCAGTACGTCTCGCTCTTCTCCTTCAGACGCTTCTCCGCGTCGTACGCGTCGTTCTTCGGGCTGACAGCACGTGCGGTCGTCGTCGCGTTGTCCGCTGGCGCCGTAGGTGGGGGCGTCCCGGCCGCGGCCACCGACGTCGCCGCGTCGTTGTTCGGTGTGGGGGACTCCTCCGCTGTCGCGTCTTGTTCCGGCGAGGGCGACCTGGCGACCTCGTCCGCAGCATAAGCGGAAGCAGATTTCCCCTTCGCCTTGTTCCTCTTCTTCCGTGGGGGTGACTGGGCTTGGTCCCCCTTCCTCTTCTTCAGCCGGGACGCCGAGGAAGTGTCCTTCTCGGCAAGCTCAGCCGCGTCCTTCCTCTTCTGCCGGGGCTGTCTCCCGACAAGCTCGGCCTCATTCTCCCCGATCTCGCAGGACGACGCCACCTCGTCGCCGTCGCTTTCGTGGCCGCTCGACGGCACCGCGGCGGCCGGAGGCTTATCGCGGGGGCGCTGCGGCATCGGGAAGGCGGAGACGGTGTCTTCGCCGGAGGAGGTGTAGGTGGTCAGCGACGACGAGGCGGCGCGGGAGAGGATAGAGGTTTTTTCGTTGGAGCGGGGCGTGGAGACGAGAGAACTGGGCCGGGCTGTTGCTCTGTTGGGCCTTATTACTGCACCGCAGCCGCAGGTAGGCTTGTAGCTGTGGTAGGGCACGAGGGACGGAAGAATTCGCGCGCCGTTTGATGCTGGATGGACGGTTGCGATGCCATATGACGATCTCGTTTCCACCCGTCAGCGTCAGGCGCGCGGGCGCGGGGCGGGACCCATGGGCCCTGCCCGTCCGACCGGATCCGACCAGCCCGCACGTGTGCATGCAAGGGGACCCACGCATCAGTCGGTGACGCCGTGCCGCTGGCCTGCGCACGGGAAGAGGTCAGGAGAACAGGGGGACGTTTGGTTTATGAGATGGTTTATTACCAGCAAAAAATCATTCCAAAATTTGAAAATGTTCATGTAATTTGGTATTTATTTGCCTTATTTTCAAAATTTGATTACTCAACACGTTACCAACAAAATAGAACGGCGACACAGGCGAAAATGAATGCTCGCCTGCGATTTGGCTACGTGGCGAGAATGACAGAGCCATGCATCAGGACTTTTAAGTGCTTGCGAAAAAACCAAAAAACAATGAAATTAACATTTCATTTATGGATTTATATTCTTACAATTAAATCTACAAAATAAATTCTCAGTTGGATATGTTTTGTTATAAAAATCAAAATAATAATAATAATGAACCTCACATGTCATACTAATATTGTTGATAAAATTTGATAAAGTGGTAAACCAAATATACTTTTCATCATATTTTGATGTTACTTTCAGTTAGGCATGATCAAATTTTGGTGTGGTATCAATGGAAAATAAAGGTCTGTTTGGCTGACATCACTGCGTGCCACCATTCGCCACGTCACACTTGTGACGCGGGGGTAACGCACACCACGTTGTAACTCAGTGAAAGTTCGACAGGCACACATGCACGTTGTTCATTTTTTCCGTTGAAAAATGCCGAACTTGTGGCGGACGAATCGGTCGCCAATTTTCAGCTTTCGGGGGCGCGCCGACGTGGCCGAACATCGGATCGCCAGCCGTCACGTGGAGCATCACGGCACGTGCTGTTTCAGCCCGGAGCGGGTCGCAAAACGCGTTCCAGCGTGCTCGCTCCTGCTCCCACCGCGGCCCGTTAGCGCTCTCATGTCAGGTGGGACCCAGTCTCAATTGGACCATCATGTCAGTGAGAAACCGTCTGCTGTAGGGGAACAGAAGCCGGCATCAAACCGGCACGCGTCGTCGCTTCCCCGCGTCCGCCCTGTTCACGTTGGTGTAGGAGGACCGTGGGGCCGTGAGCTGGCTGCCTGGCCCCACGGCCACGAGTCAATCCGTTCGATCGCAGCCATCGTGCGCCGCCGACTGGAGGCTGGAAAAGCATCCAATGAGGTTTTCTCATTATTCTTTTGAGATGAAATTGAAAACCGCATCTCATGGTTCATCCATCTCATTATTTTCTTTTATAGCTAAAAAACTCTGAATGGTACTAAATTCAATTTTATAATTAATACTCTGTATAATTTTATCAATATTTTTTTTTCAATCCGCATGTATAATGTCCTGGATTAATAAGTCATGTTTTCTTTCGTTGTCCTCCTCCGTATGTAGATTTAAATCGTCCATTATTCAACCCAGGCTGAGTGCAAAAAAATCCTCTCGCCCCATGCGCAATGCACAGGTCTGAGGTTCGGCCAAGTTCTTGTATAGGCTTGGTACCGTTGTGTAAGCGTGATGCCAGAGTTTTTTTGCCTACATAAGAGGTATTCTCTTTTAAACAAAACCGTGTGGTGGTCTTACCCCAGGTCAAGTTTTTTTTAATATTTTTCCTTCAAAATTAAACTCTTATACACTAATGCGTATCGAAAATCAATCAGGAAAAAAAATAGGAGAAAGAAACCAAAGATTCATTTTTCTTGCCCATTCCGTTTAGAAATCCGAAAATAAGGATGGGAATCGGAAATAGAAATAAAAACATAAAATCTTAACCTTCCATTCACCTATCTCATTAAATCTCAGCCATTCATTCATTTTTCAATCTCTATCCTACCACCCATTTCCATATATTCAAACGAAAGTAATGATAACCAGGTACCCGCCTGGAACCACATTTATAGGATGGGTGGCCGTTTTACCATTGTCATTCTTTCTCGACGTGTTCAAAGTGGGGATTTTCAGATAGACGCAAGTGACTATGATTATCTGGCCATTTATTTAGACCAATTTACGGATATCAGATCGCCATGCCATCTTAAACATATTTATTAAGAAAAAATAATTTTCATTCAAAATACAATCTTATACGCTGATGCAATCAAAAATCAATCAGTAAAATATCATAACAAAAAAAACCAAACAAATTCAGATGTTGTTTTTGTCCTCGCATTCTTTGTTCAAATATCAATAATCCAGGCATCAAATTAGAAACAATATCCACAAAAATGTTAGCGGTTTTACTGTTGTGATTCTTTCTCGATGTGTCCACACCAGAGATTTTCGGATAGGTGCAAATGACTATTCGAATAGCTGGTAATTAATTTAGACCCATTTACGGATGCAAGATCGGCATGCCATCTTAAATGTATTTTATAAGAAAATAATTTCCATTAGAAATTACAATTTTATACACTAATATGTATAAAGAATCAACTACTAAGGAAGGAACTACAAAAAAAAAAAAGAAAGCCAGTTTTTTGTCTTCTCATTCTACATTCAAATAATAGATAATCCATATACCTGATTAGAACCATGTTCGTAAGGTTGTAACGGTTTTGACCGTTGCGATTATTTCTCGATGTGTTCAAATCAGAAATTTTTTGAATAGAATAACCATTTGATTCGTTGGTCATTTATTTAGATTCGTTTACGAATTTCAGATGAACATGTCAACTTAAAGATATTTCATAATCAAAATAATTGTCATTTAAAGTTATATTTTATTTTACTACTTGTATAATGGATCAAAAATCAACAAACAAAGATAACCCACGATAGAACCCCAAGAAAGCACACGGTAAACGCACCAAGGATAGAGAGAGAGAAAAAAAAAAAAAACAAAGGGAGGAGAGAGAAAAAGGTCCCGAGTTGTTTTCCCTCCTCCCCTGCCTGCAAGCTTGCCCGCCTCCGCCTCCGCCTCCCTCTCCCGTTTCCCGCTTCCCGTCCCCTTCTCCACCAAGGCACCAACCCGCGAAGCAAACCCTACTCAGCCCGCGCGCGCGCCTTCTCCGCCATGGACGGCGGCTCCTCCAGCCTCCCTATCTCCCCGCCGCCGCCGCCGCAGGTCTACCTCCGCGGCCCAGCTCCTCCGCCCGGCCCAGCTCCTCCGCCCAAGGTCCACTTCTTCCGCTCCCCGGCGACCACCCCCGTCTTCACCGCCCGACGCCCCGGCCCCCGCGCCGCTCCAAAACCCCCGATGCCGCCTCCCGCCGCCCTGGCTCCACCTCGACCGCAGCAGCCGCCTCCAACCACCGCCGCCAAGGAGCGGCTACCGCCTCGACAGCCGCAGCCGTCGCCTGCAGCTGGTGCGATGCGACCGCCCCAACAGCCTTCCGCAGCTGGCGCGATGCTGCCGCCTCCGGCTCCGCAAGACGCGGCTCCGCAAGACGCGGCAAAGGGGCAGCAGAAGGCCACGCCACCGGTGAGTCAATGAAACTTCGCGGTTTTCTTTTCTTTCCCCGTTTATATCGCCCCTGGTTATGTGAATCGCCAGCTCATTTATGTTCTGTTCTTCTTCCGTACTTGCCTGTGGGTTGATACGATCGTAGTATTTTGATCATTGCACTTTGTACATGGATTTGTGCGTAGCCTGGCAGGGTGCTGATCTTTTATCAGTCAATACTATATATAGGCTGAGAATTTTGCATGAAACGGTCGATCAGTAGAATTCAATGCTGACGTATTCATCCAACGGTTCTACTTCTGTCGTCAACCATTCAAAGAGATCTGATGCCATGACTTGGTAGCTGTGATTAGGGAGCATCAGAAGGGTTATGAACTTGAATGAACTTTGAGGTTTGATCCGTAATGTTAACTATGTGCATAAGTATATATGTTGGTGATGTATGCAGTCCTCTGTTTTAGGAATAACATCAATCAATGTAATCTGTCGATTAGTAGTTGTCTATATATGAATGTTTATTGTTGGGGCAAGGCTCTGTCAGATTATCATTTTATACGAGATGCCAGGACTTTGTATGAGAACATAACCAACTTTGAATATTGGTGTTTGATCATTGAAAGAGTACCAGCATATGGATCCTTTTATACGGGATGACGTCAATTGGTATCTGTCACTAGGGAGCATCAGCTGGGCTATGAAGTTGAAGAAACTTTAGGTTTCCTCCATGATGGATATAAGTTGTTGCTTCAGTTGGTATATTGGTTACGTGTACAGTCCACCGTTTCAGGAATAACGGCAGTTTATGTAATTTGTCGATCAATATTTGTCTATAAATATGAATTTTAACGGGGAAGGGCTCTGCCTATGTTATGACTTGTAACGCATATTGCATGACATATCCACTAATTAGTATTGTTTTAATGGGCTTAATTCTTACCACTTATTGTGTGTCGGTGGCCAATGTTTTTATAGTTTCACTGCACATATTAATTATTAAAAAGCAACATCTCTCTTAGAAAGGATAGAGTATTTATTACTCCCTCTGTCCCCTTTACTTGTCATCCTGTGTGTGGGTACGAGAATTACGGAGGATGAAAAAGGTGGGATGCACTGAAAACAAGGATGAGAGTAATAGAGATGAGGATGTATTGGGAATAGAGAAAGATGTTTTGGGAAGTGAGAAAGGCAAGTAAATGGGGAAAACTTGTGAACTCTATGATGACAAGTAATTGGGGATGGAGGGAGTAATGTTTAGACCATTTGCTGCATACATGTCTAGGGCTGTGGGTTTCAGACATTTACACTTGCACTCAGTGGCAAAGCTAGAGCAAATATGTTAGGGGTGCACAACTTCATAATATGCATAAAAAATATCTGATTTAGCTC
Organism: Zoysia matrella; assembly: GCA_001602295.1. Lineage (NCBI taxonomy): Eukaryota > Viridiplantae > Streptophyta > Magnoliopsida > Poales > Poaceae > Zoysia > Zoysia matrella. Next base: position 133,445 of record BCLG01000604.1, on the reverse strand, counting down.
TGTGGATGCATAAATTTTGATTTAGAGGGTGCATATATGGTGAAAATTTAGCAATTGTTAGCAATTTTGGAAATTTCGTGGGTGCATTTGGATCCAGCACGCTAGATGTAGCTTCAACCCTGCTTGAACTGTGAGATACTCCGGTTCTGATACATACAAACCTGCTCACACAATGAACTATCGTTAAATTGTATTTTTTTTATTGCTGTAGCTTACTATGGTGACCACTCTTTTGAATGTGGTCGCAATACTTAGGGAAGTTGTCATGCATCATTATTCAAGTTTTTGTGTTGACTGCACATATAAAAAGCAACATCAATAATTATAATGGTGGGAGTATTTGTTAAAGTTGAGATCTCTCAAACATTTACTATGTTGCATTGTGGGATTGGCCTGATAATGGAAAGGCTGACCCAAAACCAACTATTGTCAAATACTCCCTCGGTTCATTTTTACTTGTCATTCTAGCATTCAAATTTTTCCCCAAATACATGTCATTCTCGCTTCCCAATACAAATTTAACCACCAACTTCCATTCCTACCCCTAGTAAATGGTTTCACTTTTTCTCCACCTATCATCGGTACATGCGCCTGAAGCATGCCGGAAGAGCTAGAGCTAGTATGCTCCATTGTCTGTCCGCACTTATGCCTAGTGGATCCATAGGGACAGCAGGGTCTAATGTTACAGCTTCTTGTTTCTTGTGCGGAAGGCCAGAACGACATCTAAAACCGAGCAGAGGGAGTAGGTTTGATCTCCTTTACCCTACTATGGTTGCTGCTCTTTGGAATCTGAGCTTCATACTTAGAGATATTGCCTTTGCTGCAAAAGGGCCTTTACCTTGGCGGTAAGGTGCCTCGGTAGCAACTCCAAGCTGCAGAGTTTGATCCCCAGTGGGGACAAATTTCAGGCTGAGGTTAAAAAAAACTCACTGTGTCCCATTTTCTCGGTTGAACCGACTGTGGGCCCTTATGTATGGGGTAGGCCCAAAGCATTAGTTAAGGCCTGAACCACAGGGGGGGGGGGGTTGGCTCCCTGAGGGTGGGACCAGGATTCTTGGGTTTTCTCAACCTGTTGTGGTTGAGCTTCTTAATTGGAAGCCGTGGGGGCGGTCTTACCCCCACCGGTAGTTTTTTTTATATATTGCCTTTGCTTCATATTTCTTGTTTTAATCATCTTTAGCATAGTTGTCCGTTCAACATTCACAGATGTATTGGTTAATTCTCAGGGATAACCCCATTTCCGAAGATGGATGGGTACATTGTATTAGCATGTTATTATTGTGATTTGTTTGCTGACAATATCTTCTTGTACGTACTTTCTACATTTTAGTGCAATGAGGAAAACAATGGACGAGAAATTTCCAAAGCTGAAATCAAAACGGAAGAGACTGAAGAAGGACATGATAAGGCGAGTACCACTGCTCCAGTGAAAATTATCAAGCGACCGAAAAAAGGAAAGGCTTCCAAACACACTTTGAACGCTTCAGATGGTGGAGCAATTGAAGGTGCGCTGGGCTATTGCCAGTTTCTTGTTCATCTTGCCTAACATTATAATTTGATAGTAAAAGTTCCAGTTTGTCATTTTACATCCGAATAGTTTACTTACTGCCCATTTATTATTGCTTTAGTTATAACTGCCGGGCTCAAATTTTCTGTTCAGGAGATGCTGGGCCTTTATATTCATTAAACCATTGCCGCTATGACAGCTCCCTAAGTAAGTTTTTGATACATTCCCCTAGAGAGTAAGATGCTGTCCTTGTCTTTTTCTTATTTAGTTTGTTACCAGGTCTGCTGACAAAGAAGTTCATCAATCTGCTTCAAGGAGTAGAAGATGGAACCATTGATTTAAATAAAGCAGCTGCGACATTGGAGGTACGGTTTATTGTAGAACGATAAAGAACACTCTGGTTTGCTCTCTCCTCAGATTATTGGTCTGATTCATCATTTTGGAGTGAATTTTCCTTGATAAATTCTATTATTCGTAATTGCAGGTGCAAAAGAGGAGGATATATGATATAACAAATGTTTTGGAAGGCATTAATTTAATTGAAAAGTCAAATAAGAATATGATTCGCTGGAAGTGAGTGTCACATGTTTCTGTTTTCAAAGCATTTACAGTTATTGTAGATTTTTACTCATGATATAAATATTTCCAAAGGGGATTCGACATGTCGAAGCCTAAGGAGATAGAATGCCAAATTTCTGCATTGAAGGTATGCGATGCTTCTTTATTGTATGATCTCCGCCATCTCTTTCTCTTCATATATTGGTTCCCTGATCATTTTGTACTGCAACTTTTTACAAATAGAGAGATATGATGTTTCTTAGAGGCCTTCTTGTCAGTATCATTTATGCAAAAAAAATGTTTAGCTAAAATACAGATCCCTAACTTTGAAGAATATCTAGCAGCTTAATTAATTTTTGTTTTGAATATGTCTATGCTGTTGTTGTTGTATTCTGAACTTAAATCAATCATCATTAGTGTTTTGAGTAATTTATCTGACACAATTGAACCATGTCACACTGTCCTCTTTCTGGTAGTATGTTTTTGGCAAAGTATATTGCGCGACAGATCAAAAGATGAACGTGGCCTCATCTCAATATTTTGAATAGTGTATGCATCCTAAATATATTAATGAACAAAGTATATGAAAAAAATTGTGTATCGAATTAATAATTTGTTTTTGCAAATGAAAGAAGCCATCAGATTGTTTTGAGTTAAGCTCCAAGAAAGTTCATGTCAATATGAATAGATCATGCATATTACTAGCCTCAAAACATATTTTGTAATTATATTTTCTCTTATGAGTGCATTCTCAAGTTCAGAGCATTGGCAATGCTTTGAAAGTTAACATACTGACTTTATTAGAGGCGGAGACTTTGTTCCATTATCTAAAAAACATACTGACCTTATAGGTTCTATGACATCACATAACATTAGTTTCATTCCAACTTATGTAAAGCATCTAATCATATATACCTGATGGATTTAATAATCTGCAGGAAGAACTTGAATCTCTTTACGAGGAAGATGATAGATTGGAGAATGAAATAAGGTAAATTCTTTTGACCAAAGAAAAAAAAAATCATAAGTTTTCCTCCCACCCTCCTTTTGACCTTCAGTTACTTGTATGCAGGGAAGCACAAGAGAAGCTAGAAGCCCTCGTACTAGATGAGGACAAGAGAAAGTAATATTCTCACCCATTGTATCTTCTTTTGTTTTTAGTGTTGCTATAGTAAGCTGAGTATGTTTATCTATGTGATTAGGTTCCTGTATCTCTCGACAAATGATATCAATAATATTCCTCGTTTTAAGGTGATAACTACTCAGACCTTATATCTGTCTCTTTTCTTCAAAATTATAAAGCCATGTAACAAACTACCCATTTACTGCAGGGAGAGACTCTTGTAGCCATAAACGCTCCTCGTGGGACGTCTATTGAAGTTCCAGATCCTAGTATGGTACAGTCTTGATAAACCGTTTGCTTTGTTGTTGTAGACTTGTAGATGGTAGATTTCTGTGGTTTCTAACAATTATTTCTTTACCAGGATCTTTACTTGTTTGGAAATCTGGGTTTGACTGAGCAGCATTACCAGATGGTCTTGAGAAGTTCAATGGGCCCCATTGATTGTTATTTAATAAGGTAAGCCCTGATTAGCAACTTAATTGTAGACATGCTGTAAATAAAATACTAATTATGAGTCACTTTGTTAAGGTCTCGCACCAGTGACAGTCAGGATCTATTCAACCAATACCACCAGGCAATGCCGGACAATTCAGAACCTGTGGTCACAGCTGGAAGTGGTCAAGCCTTGCAGCATATGGATTGCGATCCAAATCAATCTGTGGAGCAAATGGACTGTGATCCAACTGAAGCTGTGCAGCAGATGGACTGTGATCCAAGTCGAGCATTGAAGAAGGGAGAGAGCAATGCTGCATGCACGCATACAAAAGCTCCATCCAGAGAGCATGAAACAATGTCGGGCATTCTAAGAATTGTTCCATCAGATAGTAATGTAAGAAACCCTTCTACAACTCACCAGCAAAAAGGGATTTTTTTTTTCCTTGACATGACACTCACAGTTGTTGCTTTTGCAGGCTGATGCAGATTACTGGTTCGCTTCTGACCTTGATGTCGGTGTCACAGATACGTGGGGGTCCTAACGGATGGATCCCCAGACGTGTCTCTCACAGAAACAGAATAGAGTGACTTCATAGTATGGAATCTGCCTGGTCCATGCTCTGGTCCCATTAACTAACAAAGCATACTAGGATACAACATAGGCAGTAGATTTTGTACATTGGCAGCATGATTGTATTTGATACCAAATCTTCTTCATCGATAGTTTATATAGGATCAGCGACTGTAGTAGTTCCTAGTCATAAAAAAAGGCATTGGCCTTGGTCTTCCTGTAAATGGACTGTGTGTATCAAGTTAGAAGCACCAGTCTGAAAGAGGTGCATGCTGCTCTTTCTTTCCAAGAGCAGCAGGAGTACTATAAAATTGTACCGCTAGCATACCTACAGAGACTATAAAATGCTCAATGTTTTTTGTTTTCCCCCTATCGTAAATGTCGGGCTGAAATGTCACGCATTGCTAATTCATCACGACTCACGCGTGAGCACACGCCAGCTGAGGGAGCAACCAGCAAGCCGCTCCCGGCAGATCAAAATCCGTTCGCCATGGTCCCATCGAAACGTGGGGGGCGACCGTAGCGGCCATGGCAGAACCAGAGATATCGTCAGCACCAAACTTGTTTGAACTGCTGCTTGCTTGCATTGTTGCGTGCTTGCCGCTGCCGCTGCCGCTGCCTTGGGTTAATTGCTGCATGCTTGCTTGCCGCTCTGCTGCACTACAGAGGCGAAGAGGGAAGAATGAGACACGGACGTGAATGGAGGCCGATATGCAACTTAGAAAAAAAAAATGCAAACTATTGCAAAATTGTTACCAAAACAGTCTAATATATGTTCAAATTATTATTGAAGTTTTACTAAAGTAATATGGGCATCGCTGAATTTTTTGGAAATGGCTCACTAGCACAGAATATATTGAAAAAATAAGGCCAACGGTGCAAGAGCAAAAAGTCTTTTCTTTTTTATCATGGAAGTAACACCATTAAATGGTCTAAACAGAGTAGAGTTGGTCAAAATGTTCAATTTGACAAAACACAAAATCTTTGGCGCAAAATCATTGGAATTTACACAAGTCTAACCTTTGGCATCCTACGTTTGAGAAGATAGTTTGGGATTGCGTTTATTTTGGGAATGTGGAATAGCTAGAATAAATTCAAATGACGTTCCTAATTTTTTACTATCATCTAGTAGTCATTCTCACCACCATGCCACCTTACTCCCTTCCACTTCAAAGTTTAATACCAAAAGCAAACAAATATACACAAATTATAAAATACTACTTCCGTTCTAAAATATAAACATTTGTAGGTTTAAATAAAGTCAATTTTTTGTAACTTTTAATAATATCTAGCAAATTACATAAATTTTAATATAAAAATATACTTTTTATGAAAGTTTATTTCATGATAAATTCAAAAAATATAATTTTTATATGATAAAATATTATTAACTCTACATTATTAGTAGTCAAAGTGATAAAAGTTTGACTTTGATCAAACTTAAAAAAATGCTTATATTTTAGAACGGAGGAAGTATATACTATAAAACACATATTATACAATCTAACACCTATAGTTTAGAGAGAAAATAAGCACAACTTATACTCGCTCTATTATTAAATCGTTGTCGCCTTTGATTTTTACTATCAACTTTCAACTTTGACTATTCATTTTATTCAAAAAAGTATGATATATTTTGTTATAATTTGATTTATGACTTATAATTTTATACGTTTGAACTAATTTTTTGAATAAGACGAGTGATCAAAGTTAATATTAGATGTCAACAGCGACAATAATTTGAAAACGGAGAAAGCATATACTAAACTATAAATTATTTTTTACTACGTAATACTAATCATAATCGCTACTAAACGCACCCTGGCTTAAACTCTACACACAACCGTCAAGCGGCCGGAGCCGCCGAATATACCGTGTCTCAGCGCTGGGATCCTCTCCTTCCTTCGTCCCAACAAAATCTCAAATTCCCCACCTTCTCCTCCATTTCCACCCCGCCCTCGCCACGCTCGTACCACCACAGCGATGTCCGGCGGCGG
>BCLG01000604.1:114175-127249 GCA_001602295.1 Zoysia matrella | reverse complement strand
CGACTGGAACTGCGGCGGCTGCGGGAACCGTAACTACGCCTTCCGCACGCTCTGCAACCGCTGCAAGCAGCCGCGCCTCCTCGTCGACCCCCACACCCCGCGCGACTCCAAGTGGCTACCCCGCGCCGGGGACTGGATCTGCACGGGTACGGTCCCTCTCTCTCCTTACCCAGCTCACCTTGCTCACTTCTTTCCTGATTCCCTGTCCCTAGATGTAAGTGTACTCCTACTACATGTTCCCTTACTTTAGTTTCTTCTATACTGTACTAGTAGTGAAACAAATTGGAAAGATGAAATGAAATAACTTTAGCCTAGCCGCCTAGGATGTTGAATCGGGGCAATGCTATGCTTCTTCCTACCCTTATACAGCACGTAGGAACTAAATTTGCTCAAGCTGATGATGACTCATGATCCCTTCCCTTATTACCAGTGTCTGAGCTCGTTTGTAGAGCCTGCTAGAATGCTGCTTCTGCAGTTTAAATAAGATTCTGGCATAGCATGGTGCCATATGGTAGAAATTTTACGCCATCCATTATCAGAACAGTATCATTGATTTTTCTGTACATACAGGGACTTGTAACGAAAATGTCTCTAGTAGGAGCTACTTAACTGATTAGTTTGAACTTTGATACGAAGTGGTAGAGTAATAAATAGGAAAGATTTTACTCAAAAAAAAAAAAAAGGAAAGATGAACACTTTTCAAGGAGACACTGTCTCTGGCTCTGCAGTCAGGAAACTTAGTACTGCAACAACAACTAATGCTTTTTTGCGGTCAGGGAATTTAGTACTGACTTCCAAAAAGCTACTAGTATTTGGGATGAATTATTGTTTCTGGTTCACATTTTTTTCTGCTACATTTCTTTTGAAACTGAATGCTGCCACCTATTGTTGTTTTTGAAATTATTCCTGCTGCTTGACTATTTTCATTGAATACATACTTATATCTGTAGATGAGATTTGAAATCTACAAATTAGTGTGCTGAGTAATGACGCGTGTGTGTGTGTCTATTCCTTTCTATGGGTTTGTTCGGGATGGCTGTTGGTGGTGCGTGTGCGTGTGCTTCGGTGCGTTGTCCACTGTGCTGGTTGCTTTATGCGGAAAATGGATGAGTAGGTTGCAGTAACAATAATTATGCATCCAGAAAGAACTGCAAAAAGTGTGGCTTGCCGAAGGAGGAAGCAGCAATGTCAGCAATGCACATGGCAGGGATGGCTATGCCTGCTTATGCAAACTATATGGCCAGATTACAAAGCCTTGCAGCCTCTGCTTCTGGATTTAAGATGAACTTTGGGATGGCCAGCAATGCAGCTTTGCAGCAGCAATTATTTGCAAGCGCAAACTGGCCGTATGGAATGGCTGGTAGATATGGAATGCAACCTTCTGGTTGGCCATTTGGCAACAACAACGCAAATCAGTTTCAAGGGGTTCCAAAAGATTGGCGAGATGGTGACTGGCTCTGTAGCTGCGGATTCCATAATTATTCGTCTCGCACTGAGGTAATTGTATTCTTATCATCCTTAATGAGATCTTATTTATCAATACTTAATATTATTACCTGTTATGTGCGCCAGGGGGCTGGCGCCACCTCAGCCGGTCTCACCTGGGGGCTAAGATCAGCCCTTATTATCTTTTTCCTATTTCCTCTCATTTAAGACCATCTTTTCTTTTATTTAGGATCTCTAGTTTGTGGAGGTCCTTTTATTTAGGAGTCAAATGGGTAGGATCAGATCCTTTAATATAGGATCCATAGTTAGCCGGAGAGGCTATAAATAAGTGTAATCAGAGATTAAAGAAAGCAAGCAATAGTACAGAAGAAATCTGTTCTGGGGCTTCCCCTGGCCTTTGGGGCACCGTGAGCACCACGGCGCCAACTCGTTCTCGTCGTCGGATCAACGATCAACTGTGAGCACCACGGCGCCAACTCGTTCTCGTCGTCGGATCAACGATCCTCTCTACCCTGCTGCCAAATTCCTAGCCATGTCATCCTGGTATCAAAGATGCCAGGTCCTCCCACCACCGCCCTGCCGCCGCTCTTCACCTGGGCGCCGGCCTCCCCCTTGTGGGCGTCGGCCTCCACCTGGGCGCCGAACCCTACCTGGGCGTCGGCCTCCACCTGGGCGCTGAAACCCACCTCGGCGTCGATCCCCACCTGGACACTGGACGTGCCCATGGTCGCTGCCATGACGCTGGACGACTTGGCCAAGGCAGTCGACGACTTGACTCGCACCGTCACTGACTTCTCCGTTCGCCTCTCCATCGTGGAAAATCAGCTGACGCCACCACCATCACCCGCTGCCACCTTTCCACCGGTGCTTCCCTATGAGATGCGGATGCGGGACTACGACACGACGGGGCAGCTGCCGCCGAGCGCGCCGAGCTGCCCCAACACCTTAGTAGTAGACGCCACCGCTGCCACCATGAGCCTCCTCCTCGTCTCCGTCAAGATCCTGGAGAGCAACGTGGCCACAGACGCGGCCGACCTGTCGCTGCCCGACATCGTCCAGGCGCCAACCTGTCCCAACTGGACCAGGTGCATCCACAAGCTGCTGTCGGGCAACAAGCGCTAGCCCTGCTCCGTCTCCCGCCACACCGGCCACCAGACCCCAGCAGAGGCCTTGACGCACGCGGTCACTGCCGCCCCTTCACTCGTCAGGGCGCGCGGCACGCTCATTGTCCTCGGCACCGAAACCAAGATCGTCAATACCTTCCGCAACATCCTTGGTGTCGATATTGCCTACGTCGAGCGCCTCAACCTGCTGGACCTCGCCCTTGGTGGCCACCTCGAGCGCCTTGGGATCTGGACCGAGAGCACCCTCAAGAAGCTCGAGGAGGATAGGGGATCCATGGCGACGGCTACTGACAAAGACGCCATCCAAGCCGGTGGTCATCCGCCCATACCACCATCCGCAACCCCAGATTGAGGACGGCCTCCTACCCGAACTGAAACTCGAGGACGAGCTGCTTGCCAAGGGGGGAGAAATGTTATGTGCGTTAGGCTATTAGGAGATAAGCAGCTTCTAGCTGCCATAGTTTGTTAGGTCACCATAAGAATAGGATCTCGTGTTTAGGTAGTTTGAGAGGATATTTAACATAGAATCTCTAGTTAGGAAGTTGAGGGGATCCTTTAATATTGGTTCTATAGTTAGCCGTAGAGGCTATAAATAAGTGTAATCAGGGATTGAAGAAATCAAGCAATAGAACATAAGAAATCTGTTTTGGGGCTTCTCCCTGCGCTCTCTGCCCTTCTGGGCGCCGTGGTGCTCACGACGCCAACCCTTTCTCACCCCTACAACCCACGCAGCCGCAATAGGATCAGTGATCCTAACAATCTGGTATTCCGAGATGCCAGGCCCTCCTCCCACCACCGCCCTGTCGCCACTCTCCACCTAGGCGCCGACCCCCAACCCGGTGCCGGCACTCACCTGGGCGCCGACCCCCAACCCGATGCCGACCCCTCGTGGGCGACGACACACCTGGGTGTCGACCCCCACATGGGCATCGACCCCCTCCCCGGCACCGACCCCAAACCCGGCGCCGACCCCCGCATGGCCGCCGTTCTCCACAGGGGCGTCGAGCCCATCATGGGCGCCGACCGCGCCCAAGGTCGCCGCACCTGACACCGTGGCCAAGGTGCTCGCCGACTTGACTCGTGCCCTCGCCGACCTCTCTGTTCTCCTCTCCATCTTGGAAAATCAGGGGACGCCGCCACCGGCGCCCGCAACCACCTGTTCACCGGTGCTTCCCTATGAGATGCGGGACTATGACAGGGCGGGGCTGCCGCCGCCAAGCGCGCCAAGCCGCCCGACACCGTAGCAGCAGACGCTGCTGCTGCCGTCATGAGCCCCCCCCCCCCCCCCACATCGTTCCCATCAAGGAACCGGAGGGTGACATGGCCACTAACGCGTCCGACATACCGCTGCCCGACACCGTCCAGGCACCACGCCACCCCGACTGGACCCAATGCATCCACAAGCTGCTGTCGGGCCACAAGCGTCAGCCCTACGAAGTCTCCCGCAGCGCTGGCCACCAGGCCTCGGCACTCGCAGCCACCGTCGCCCCCTCTCTCAGGGCGCGCGGCACTCTCGTCATCTTCGACACCAAACCCAAGATTGTCAATGCCTTCCGCAACATCCCGGTTGTCGAGGTTGCTACCGTCACGTGCCTCAACTTGCTGGACCTCGACCCGGTGGCCACCTCGAGTGCTTTGGGGTCTGGGCCGAGGGCACCCTCAGGAACCTCGAGGAGGATCGGGGATCCACGGCGATGGCTACTGACAAGGACGCCATCGAAGCGGGTGGTCATCTGCCCATACCACCATCCGCAGCACCAGATTGAGGACGACCTTCTACCCGAATTGAAGCTCGAGGACGAGCTGCTTGCCAGGGGGGGGGGGGGGGAGAAATGTTATGTGCACTAGGGGGCTGGCGCCACCTCAGCCGGTCCCACCTAGGGGATAAGATCAGCCTCTGTTATCCTTTCCCTATTTTCTCTCATTTAGGATAATCTTTTTTTTTTTTATTTAGGATCTCTAGTTTGTAGAGGTCCTTTTATTTAGGAGTCGAGTGGATAGGATCAGATCCTTTAATATAAGATCCATAGTTAGCCGTAGAGGCTATAAATAAGTGTAATCAGAGATTGAAGAAAGCAAGCAATAGAACAGAAGAAATCTGTTCTGTGGCTTCCCCTGCCCTTTGGGGGCGCCGTGAGCACCACGGCGCCAACTCGTTCTCGCCGGATCAACGATCCTAACATTACCATTCTAGTTTAGTCCTTTTCTGAATCATAGCATGTTATCGTTTGGTTTTCAACCTTAGCTAAGTATGCTCACTAGTTTTTGATTTATGACTTAGAAGATGTGAACTCCAATTTTAGATTCTCAGCTGTATATTTTCCCTATATAAAAATGTTAAAACTTCCTTCTTAATCTCTTTTCCAGTGCAAAGAGTGTAATGCCCTTGTACCATTAAGTATCCCCTCCACAACAATGACAGCTACAGCACCAGACACTTCTTCAAGTAAGACATCTCCACTCTGTCCAACATATCTTCTTCACCTCATGCTCGTACCAATCAGCAAAAAGTACTAAAATGATAGTGAGAACTTTAAAACTAAAAAGTACTGCATGTTTTCTATACATAAGATGCATTCTATGATGGTATGTCTTCCTACCAAATATTTTTCTGCCTCATGTGACCATTCAACTCTAATGATATGTTTGGTTGGGGTGATTAGATTGAAATAAAATGGAAGTTTAGGAGGGTGCATTTCAAAATCACTTTTTAATTTCTAGGAGTGGGAGTTATGGTCAAATGGAGTGTCTGGGTGAGCTTCCTCCAACCTATTACCTTTGGGTGGAATGGTTATTAGGTGGGAGGTTGGTGACTTTTTAAAAGAAAAAGGACTGCATCCCAATGATTCATTGTAACTTGGGTAACTTAGTCTCTACTTTGAAGTAGAAACCAATCAGTGCCCTATGATTTCCCTTCCCCTTCCCATTATTCACTTAATGCGCCATGTCAATTCAAATCATCGGTACTGCTTTTTGTGTGGGGCATGAATTCATGCTTATGATTGTAATATAACCCTTTTGTCATGCGCTCTTGTTCCAATGTAAGTTAATAGCAGTTTTATAATCCTGCTCTGTTTAGTTTCCTCAACTATTTTGGTTTATCTATCACAGTAAATGTATAGACTTAACAGCAAGTTTCCCTTATTCAAATGTTTGTATTCCTTGCGGTGCTTCATACTTAATGGTTGTTTTCATGAACATCATAATTGATATCTACAAATTACATTTTTCTTGTTTCTCAAACTCTTTTCCTCTGCAGCCCTAGGTATCAAACGTTTGGCATCTGAGGAACTTGTCAATGATTGGGATAATAAAAGACTTAATCCAGGAAATTCAAATTATCTTCTTTCAGTATGTATTTTTGGGCCTCTTATATTATGTACCTTTATCTCCAAAATGCTTCATGGTTATGATTTTATTTTTATTTGATTGAAGACAGCATGCTCAGATAATTTATTTTTGGGTATTCAGCAAGGAGCTGAAAGCAGCAACAGTCAGACAGCTTATTCGAAGTTTGACAGTGGGAGCTCAATGACATTCCCACCTGGGCAGTCAATGCCTGGTCTTGCAGGCAAAGGGTAAAGCTTTATCCTCAATTAAATATGCTTGTGCCAATAGTCAAATGTTTTCTAGGAATTGTAATGCTTTATAAACTTTATTGGTAGAGCATTAGAATTTTGCCAGCAATCATGTGGCACAAGAACTTATATTTGTTGTACACTGCCCAATAAGTTCCCTTGAAATTTATTGTTTAAAATATTGGTCAGCTATGTGGTATAATGCTGATATAGAAGTCACATAGGATATTAATATTTTGAAAATAAGTAAAGTGCGATTCATTGTGAACACAAGAATATAGAATCCGATCGTAAGGTTCAAACCTTGAGTACTGTTGAATGGAAAATAAAAATAAAAGGTACTAATGGACCTGTGGCTGTTGGAGGTTCAATAGATAGGTTCAGGAATAAGAGAAATTATTTGTAAACAATCTTTTAGAAGATTTTTTAGAAAAAGCAGGGTTGATGATAATTGAATTCAGAACAGATTTGAGAATTTTTGTGGTATTCGTGTTCTACACATTTTTTTCCATGCTATTATTCCATTTTAATGTATTAATTGGGATGTTATTTATATTGTTGGCACAATATGTTATGGTGTGGATCCTGCTACCCTGGGGCAACCAGCATTCCATAGTCAATTTTCAGTAACTATTCAAATAAATTGTGGATGTGAAGTTCCATTGTCGCAATGCGGCAATGATGGTCAAGCCATTATTGAATCATGCTTCATGAAACTTTCTACTTTATGCAAATACATTTTGCAGACTTGGTGCAATACTAGCACCAAGATGGTAACTGAGGTACTAATGCTTGTCCACCTTACCAGGGCAAGATGGCGCGAAGGAGACTGGATGTGTAGTACCTGCAACAATCACAATTATGCATCTCGTGCATTTTGCAACAGGTATTATTTTGTGAATTCTTTTTGTTCGAATATTTTTAGTCAAGATTAGCATCGATTGCTTATCCCCATAAGTATGACATCCATTGAATTAAACTTGTGTAGCAGTTCACTTTATTATAATGAGAGAAAAATACACTAGCCTAACTGAAAATCAGAGTGCAACAGTTCACTCAGCCATGCATTAGATTGATTGGTTCAATGGTTCCACAGTTGATATTGGAAAAATATAAATTATTCGTGGATTGTCATGTTTCCTAGATGTACAAAATGAGCACTTTGCTATCAATTGCAGCGTGTTGCTTTATCGTTCTCGTACATCGTGCTTGCTTGTGATTTGCAAGGTCTATAGGCCATAGATACGAACCTACCATATCAAAGAGATTATTTTCCTATTGCAAAGTTGTCTTTGATGCTTGATCAAGCATAGACTAGTTTTATCGTTTTTATTTGATTATCTGAACATATTTATTCAGAACATTACTGAGTTTTGAAACATAATCAATATGCTAGTGCAAATTAAAACAGGGACTATAATATGTTTCTGTATTTAGACTCTGCATCTGATATTTCAGTAAATACTTAAAAAAAACTTGCAATATGTTACTCGATTTCGTTCTTGACTGAAAATGCCCTAGATAAATCACTCTGTCTTTTACTGATTTTTTAAGCGCAGATCATATTAGATGAGCCAGATACAGATACCTTCAAGTTATTACCTGATTTACATCGCATACCTCGAGTTCATATGATCTGGTTTTGAATTTGTCCTGAGATTTTGGACATTTCTTGATAAACTTAAATCAACTTCAAGTATGAATTTATGCTCCCGACAAAAGGATATGGCATTTCACTGTCAACCTATTCACACACGATTATTTCTCACCATTGCTCCATGCATATTGCTTAGTGTTCGCCATATATTTTTCCAACTGAAGATTGGTTGCCTAATTATTTCTGACCAGGAGAATATATTTGTTTATTAGGTGTAAAGCTCAGAAAGAAGCCTCCGTTCACCCTGGTGTGCTATAGCTTGCATGCGTTTGTTCTTTGCAGTATTTTGAACTTCCCAAGATATGTTGCTGCTGGTCTGCTGCTCCCCTGGCAGGACTCTCCAGTTTGGTCTTGTTGCTGCATTGCTATTTTATGCTACATACAAATTATCTCGGTGTTTTAGTTCTCTGTTGAAGTTTCTGATTAATTATGTTCAAAACTTGAATAAATTGTTTCCAGACAGTATTTCTCCTATCAGGATTTTTGGAATAATTGTATTAATTTCAGTGACGAGGAATTGGTGATACAGTGATGGACTATCATATACTCTGTGTCCCAAAATATCCAAAATAAATGTTTTTTTTTTAGATTTTCAAACTTTTTTCTTTGATCATTTGTCTTAGAGCATCTTCAAAAGCTCTCCAATAATTCCTCCTAAATCAAATTCCGAGAAAAAAGTGTAAAAAACTTTCTTCAACAGCTTTTTTAAATATCTTCTTACTTTTCAAGACTCCAGAAACCTCTTGTCCGGAGGTAAATCTGAGAATTTTTTGAGGTCTTTCTGAGACTTTTGAATCCTCTTATTCGATGGTAAATTTGGAGAACTTTTTTGGGTCTTTAAAGCTATCTTTTGTGCAATTAATCGTAGGATCGGTCGTTGACTTGGTCTAAAATTTAAACTATATTGGCAGACATTTAAAGAGTTGTTAGAAGAGGCGATTAAAATAGAGTTTATTTTTTCTCTAAAAAGCACTTTTTGAGGTGATATTTTAAGAAGACTATTGGAGTTGCTCTTATTAAAAAGTTTTAAAAAATTATTTATTTTATTATGAAATGATTCATTATTAGAAGTATTTTAAGCTTAATTTGTTTATTTTTGTATATTTGTAAATTTTTTGAACAAGACCAATGATAAAATATTGATTTCAAAAAGTCAAAAATATCACTTATTTTGGGACGGAAGGAGTAGCAGATGAGAAAAAATTCAGTCATTATTATCTGACGTTGCACTAATTATTCTTCCGTCTTAAAATTCAACTCTATCAACTTTGATTAATAATATTTAAAAATTTAAATAAATATTAATATAAATAATTGCATATTATGAAAGTTTATTTTATCAAAAAATTTAGTAACATAATCTATATATGATAAAATATTATTAATTTTTTATTATTAATGATCAAAGTTAAAGAAGTTTGATTCTTACAATAGGTAGAAATCTAAAAATGTTTATATTTTGAGACAACCACTGCCTCCAGTCATTATTCTAACGTTGCACTGATGTCATGTCCTAGTTGGAAATATGTATGGCGCACTGATCTGTGGTTGAGGCCGGAAAACGAAAAACACCTGACAAGCCTTGGGCAGCCTTCCCGCCCTTTCCCCATCCCGGTACTCTTTGCATTAGCAATGAATCCTATGATCGCCATTGTCGGAGATAGGAACGACGCTTTAGGTGTCGTTTGGTATGAATTTTTAAAGTGTTTTTCCTCGAATTTTACAAAATGTCCATCAAACAAATACAAATTTATAAAAAAATTGATTCTTTATTCCCTTCTCAAAAAATACTTCTCTAATTTGTATTAAGAGCCAAAAACACTTAAAAAAAATGCTTCTTATAGATTCTTTTCTCATTTACACATTGAAATCATAATAGAAATAGTTTTGTCAAACAGTTTGAAAAATACTTTTTTTTAGAGAATCTATTTTTTAGGGAGAAACTATTTTTTTAAGAAGTTATTTTTTTAAATAAGCTGTTTTCTAAGAATCTAAACAAGACCTTAATAAGACCTTAACGTGAGAGAAGATAGAAACAACACATTATTCACGACCATTGAAGTTTCTATAATTTCAATGGTTGTGAAGCTTGCATCGATGATGACCTATCCATTATCACTAAGAATCCCTTAGAAAAGCATGCTCTATCTTGAATTCCTTAAAATTGTGGGTCTAGAAGATCTAGATAATGAGCAATTCGTAGACCCTATACTTTTTTTTTATAGATGTACAAGGCTGGTATTTCACAGTAGAGGGTGTCTGTTTCCTCCTGTACTATACACCACTTGAATTGTTTGAGCCATGTTTCTACCAGGTACCATTTATTTCTTTTTTTAGTGCACTCATAGGTACTCTTGTACAATAATCTACACTCTACAATAGAATGTTTCAAAGAATAATGACATTTGTCATTTGAATCTACCCCTAAAGCTTCAATAAACGTGCTACTGTCATTGTCTTGAATCGGTGGATGAGTTGAAGTTTAGATACGCTTGTGCTAACATGCCACCCAGCTGGAGTTGAGCTTCAGTGGAGAGATGTAACTGATCATCTCGAAGAGGCAAACCCATAGCATCCACAAGAATGACGTTAGGAAGTTTAATATTTTTCTGAGCTTCCCTGACAATATCAGTGTAATTCCCCTCCCCTGACGCAAGGCCAACCTGAAAAAAAAAATACAGTCATGATCTTTTTTTTACTAAAAGACAAATGTGCATTGGAGTTTTCAAAACTGCAAATGATCAGTATATGTGCAGGGCTTAAGATCTGTGGAACTTCACTAAATGTAAACATATTTCGCAATAAATGGATGAAGCTTTTTATCTTTTTTTTTTCTAGGGGTCAAGTTCATTATGGTTTCATTAGGACAATGTGCTATAACGTATCTTTATTCATATCTATACTATAGTCCAGCATCACAAATAACGATCCTATACTCTATGGTTGCTAGCTAGATCACTAATACCTTATAGTTAATCAATCACTGACTAGCAACAACCATTTTGCTGCTGCTGTTAAAATAATAGTCCTAGACGCGTTACCAACACTGGTTGTAGTTTTGATCTGGAAAATGTCAAATTGGTGGCAGTGCTGCTATCTTTGCAGAAATATAATAGTAGCTACTTTGAGTATAAGGCAAGAAATTGCTATAGTGTTCCAAAAAAGCATACCTTACTATTAGGTGGTGCTACATATTATATGTTCCTTTGAGGAAGACATGTTTCATAGATCGTTAGGGAAGAGCCACAAGTTTTGTATGACACCAATACTACCTTTGATGCTCTTTTTGAAAGTAGCCACTACTATAAGTAATTTGGTGCTGTTTGATATGAATAAATTTTATTAGAGACAAGTTGCTGTCTTTTGGTAAAACATAGTCTCAAGAAAGGTTGACAGCTAAATTAATGTTACCTTTCCATGTTCCAATTGTCCACAGAAGAATAGCTCTAATTTAGCATATCCACCAGAACTTTGTGGATCACAGTAACATGTGACTACTTCCTGATTTTGAGACTTTATAATTCACATTATATTCATAGTATAGCCAACAATGTACCAACCGTGCACGTATGAACTTCAACAGTTCCCATTTCCACAACGAGTGATGTTCAAGCAGCTAAGTGATTTTTACAACTATTGTGATACTTGTCAAAAGTTCGTGCATAGAAATCAATACTTCCTTTGGTCATGTATCCCTTTGAATACCCTCATGTTGAATGAAAACACAGAGAAAAAGCTTTTATATCAATCTCACAGCAACAAATATAAGGATCCTAAAAATAGGTTTAAACAAATGTCTAACCATATTGTTTGACAATCAAATGCTTGTACACATTTTGTTGATATGACAAAAGTTTCAAACAAATTCCTCTAAAGAGCACATGGATGACCAAATATTATGCAGTCAGGCTGATGTTAGTCAGAAAAGAGATAACTTAAAGCTCAATACGACAAATAAGATCATTTTCAAAAGATATAGTAACTTCACCTACTACCAAAAAGAATTTGTACCCATGGCAGCACCTCTGTGTTGCATTTCCACAGAATTTTTCTAAATGGTTGTCACCGGCTAGTATAAATTTGCACAAGCCAGCGACAACAATTTAAAAACAGAGGGAATAACTACTACAGAACTTGATGTGCATGCAAATCAGTCCTTCCTCGGGTTATGTTTCTTATTTCCATACTTTTTCAGCTCGAATGTCCTAGACATTAACCTGGGTGGTTTGAGATGAACGCAAGAGGATGTTGAAGTCAACATATCAAATGAATCTGACTGGTAGGTTACGCAATCCTCATTTTTCGCCAATGAGTAAGCTATGCATTTGGCAATTAGTTAGACTGATAGGTTCAGCATTCCTGTTATGTTGTCAATGAGCAAGCGATTTATTTGGTAATTAGTTAGGTCAGTCAGTGTTGTGTACACTATACATCACCACCGCATTAACACAATGATGTCTGAAGATTACAACATTCAAGAAAACTAATCAGGTCATATGGTCATTAAACACTCGCATCCAATTTAGCATTGGAATCGGTTGGAGATGCGCCAAAGCAAAAGCTTTACAAACGCTGCATTTCCAAGCAGCACTTTAGCAAAGCTGTAAGCAAAAGCGTTGCTCGACAGCAATGACATTTAAAATTTCTCCATATCAGAAGAATTCCAGTTGAATTTATCCAGTTAACATGTGCTGGATAAGGAAGGACTATGCTATGAAGCAGTATTGGGTTTTGTACTCATCAAAAAGAAGTTGTCTTTTAAGTTCTCAATCATGTCCAATTACCATTTTTCTTTCTTACTAATGGATAAATACAAAGCAAACAATTGTTGCAAGAAGAGGGCGTTGACCTGTATGACGAGCAGGTTGGGTACGCCGAGGTCGTCCCTGAAATCGTTGACAAGTCGCTCCATCCTGCCTCCGTACGCCGTGGCGTCGTCGAGCTCAATGGTGTCGCTCTCCCCCTGGAACCAGAGCACGGCGCCGAGCGTCCCCCCTCCAGCCTCCAGGGCGGCGCGCGCCCTGGCGAGGGCGGCCTCATAGAGCGGCTGCCCCCTAGCCCACATCCAGATCCTGGTCCCGCCGACGGCGGACGGCACGAGGCCCAGCACGAGGTCGGGGGAGCCCTCGACGAGGCGGCGCGCGAAGGGCATGGCGGGGCCGAGTCCGCACGCCTTGTGCGTGTCGATGTCGGCGTGGAGCGGCGGCGCGGCGGTGACCCAGCGGCGCGAGGCGGCGAGGCGGAGCACGCGCGGGTGCGGGAGGAACGG